>JABCMJ010009334.1:0-14124 GCA_014822125.1 Arbutus unedo | reverse complement strand
ATATATCCACCAGTATCAGAAGGGTACAATGATGCGGATTGAATTTCGGATATTAAAAATTTGAAGTTTACTAGTGAATACGTTTTCTTTCTTGGTGGTGCAGTGGTTTCATGAAGATCTTCCAAACAAACTTGCATAACAATTGGAATCAAAATTCATTACTTTAGATAAAGCAACTGAAGAAGTTGAAGGGCTACACCATCTTGTGAAAGATGTTCTAAGATGATCAATACATGTGTTGACAATATGCATTCATTGTGACAGTGAATCAGTGATTGAGAGAGCACAAAGTAATATGTATAATAGTAAATCAAGACATAGTCATCGACGATATAACACCATTAGACAACTACACTCAAATGAGATTGTGATAATAGACTATGTATAGTCTAAGCATACTATTATAGATTAGCTAACCAAAATGGTTAAACTGAGAATTAGTTGATAAATCGTCGAAGGGAATGTGGCTAAAACCTTTAAATACGTGAATTATGGACACCCAACCTAATTGATTGAAGATTTCAATATTTAGGTTTAATGGGATAACACAATTGCCTGTAATTAGTTGAAACACTACAAGTTTCTTCCCCATTCTTATGTTGAAACAGTATTACCTGCGAGGGTTAAGGATAAACTATGTTTTTAATGGCTATTGTGGATTGGTATATATCCAAACAAGGTATGGAGCATACTTTTAGATAAGATGTCACCTATGAAAATGAAGTATGATCGCTTTTATGAGAATTGAAAGACTAAATTTTTTAAAACACTTATTGAATCAAGTGAGAGTTAAAGGCTTGAACGAACTTAATTGTAAGAACTGAATTATGTTAGGAGAAATTCTTATGAAGTCTGTTGTCTTGGTTTACATAAACAACAGAACAGTTTAAGGCATCATATTCAATGGTCTGCCAGTAAATTCGTTTGGCTTTCACAATGGAAGGTTCGAGGCCAATTGAATCTACAAGTCAATTTCGTGAATGATTTTGGAGAAATCAATTGAGTAACCCTAGAAATTAATTATGAATTATATGTTTAGAATTCAATTCTAGTTTTAGCACCGAAATAAATTTTGATTTTGCAACCACGTAATCTATTTTGAAAATTAAATCCAAAAATTAAATTTCAAATTAATTACATAAATTAATATTTTGTCTCCCCATGATCCAATAAGTTCAAGGTTTCAATCATGGTCATATCATCCTCATACAACAATTATAACCTATACTTAACTAATGCGAAAATCTAATAAAGAAATTAAACAAGGAAATGGAAGAATTCAAGAAATAGTTACTTGATTTCTATTTTTTGGTTTACCAATAAACACCTTCTTCCTCCCTTTAGCGTCTCTTATTTCACCCTTAGCTCCCTCTCCGTCCAACAACTCTCTCAAAGTTTTGGAAAATTAAGCAGTAAAATGATAGAATGGAAAGCTCATCTCGGTCTCGGTAACCACTGACTTGAAAAAACTGATACATGTGGAAAGCTCATTGCTATAAGATATATATCTAAGTTTGAATCAGATAATAATCGAAATCCCTACGACAAATACACTTTTGGCGACTAAAATTTTGGGTCGCTAAATGTTGAACCTTTGGTGACCACAATATTTGGTCAGAAAATGTATGAATTTTGGCGACAAAAACTATTTGGCCGCGAAATGTATCTCGTTTGGCGACCAAATAATATTTTGGTCGCGAAATATTATGGTTTTGGAGACTAAAAATATTTAGTCGGAGAATGTATCGCTTTTGGCGACCAAACAATATTTTGTTGCCAAATGTCATGATTTTGGCGACTAAAAACATTTGGTCGGGGATGAATTGCTTTTGTTTTTCTACATGTGACTTTTGGAGACTAAAATATTTGGTCGGCAAAAGTCAGAAAAGCTTTTCCCGACTTTAATTCAGCAACTAATTTTGGACTTTGGATGACCAAACGGTTTGTCAGAAATTGTATTTTTTCTTCTAGTAAGGGTACACGACCGCATCTAAATAAGTTATTCTATGTATCCGGTGCCCTTTTGAAATTAATTCCTGAATCACGAATAATTTTTATTTAACCATCAATTTAAAATGTGTAAATCCAAATATTACTAATTAGTTTTTAATTTTTGGATAGGAATCTCACAAAAATGAAACATAGAGAAAATACAAAAAGATAATCACTTATCACCTGTAACACAATAGAAAGATTCTAAAGAAAAATTGATGCTCTTCAAAACAGAGAACCAAATAGCTTTGAAGCCACAAGAAAATCACATATTTTGAAAAAATCCAACCCACGGAAAAGAAATTATAAATCTACGGGTTATATAATTTTGTATTCACTGCAAATGAATAAAGATAATAAAAATATATACTAAATAGAAAATCATACAGATGTACTAATGTTTTTTCAATGACTGGAATAAAATATAGACACACGATTTCAGAATTTTGTAGAGAGAGAATAGTAAAGGAGAGAATGTATATTTTCTTTTCAAAATTTTGATAATCCCACAGATCACGATTCACAAAACTTCTTAACTGTTTGAATATCTTTGAATATGTTTAAAACAACATATTTCGTAGGCTTAGCAAATGGATAATGTCCGAGGTTTTTTTTTTTAATTTACAAAATAGCGTCATGTTTAAGATTTTTTTATTTTTTTTTATTTTGACATATTATATCGCATAAGAATAGATCTGAAATCTTATCGTATTTTCTGTGTTTGTTGGTTACAAAATTATTTCATATTCCAACATTGTGTCTTACCTTTATCTACCGTTTGACTTTCCATATATTAAATTCGAACAATTATACAGTTAAGCAAGATTGTTAAAGAAAAAATTAATGTCAAGGCTTGGGATTTACGGGGTTGCTAAGCGTCAGCCCCGTCATTTGAGTTGTCCAAATCTGACCTCAGTTTGGTTATCCACTTAATATTAATAATAATTTTTCCGATGGATTTCTATTGTTTTTTTTCTATATTTATAAAAAAAAAAATTGTTGCCCCGCGTCGGGGGTTGTCCGAGCACGGGGGCTTGCAGAGCTTACCTCGGGGGCCAGCTATGGGGTTGCTCCCTCCTCAGGTTTTAGTTTCAAAACTTTTTAAGTGTTATAAACTCTTACGAGATCAGTCCACATAGAAAGCTTTAATTGGACTTTTCACAAGTAGGCGATGACATTGGCTCTCTACAAATTAGTCGAGGTGAGCATAAGCTGGTCCAAACACTCTGAATTATATATAGTATAGATGTCTAGAGCTCTAAGAGCCTTTTCCATGAAAACATCGCATGCAACACTATATGTATAGCTATCGGATAAGAATAAATCTGAAATATTGTCATATTTCTATATTTGTTGTTTCAAAACTATTTCACTTTTATCTATATTTGACTTTTCATATTTAAAAATTCAACTAATTAATATGGTTTAGTAAGATTAAATTTGTAGTGAAACACTATATAATATAGATAGATTAATGTCTGGCACTCTAAGAGCGTTTTCAGGAAAACATCCATGCAATACTATATGTATAGATACTGGGTAAGAATAAATTCGAAATCTTTTCGTATTTTCTTTGTTTGTTTTTTATAAAACTATTTCGGATTCTAATATTGTATCTTACCTATATCTATCGTTTTCATATTTAAAATTCAAGAACTTAATATGGTTAAGCAAGATTGTGGCTGAAAAAACTAATGTCACATGGCACTCTAAGAAAGTTCCCCACAAAAATATTCACTGTAATATGATATAGTATACATGCCTGGCACTCTAAGAGCGTTTTTGAAGAAAATATCCCATAAAAGACTATAAGTACATATATCGGGTAAGAATAAATCTGAAATCTTGTCATATTTTCTAAGTTGTTTATAAAACTCTTTTAGAGTCCTTTATGTATCGTTTGAAATTTCGTATTTAAAATTCAAACAATTAATTTGGTTAAACAAGATTGTAGACGAAAAAACTAATGTCACGTGACACTCTAAGAGTATTTCTCACAAAAATATACACCGTAATATTATATAGTATACATGCATGGTATTTTAAGAGCATTTTTTTAAAAGAACATCGCATACAGTACTGTATGTATAAATATCGGGTAAGAATAAATTTGAAATCTTGCCATATTTTCTAGAAATGTTGTTTATAAAATTATTTCATATTCTAACATTGTATCTTAACCTTATCTATCGTTTCTTTTCATATTTAAAATTCAAACAATTAATATAGTTCAATTTTATTTTTTGCCTAAGAATCACCAACCACGTCATGGGGTTTGGCCTTATCTCACTAAAGTACGCAATCTGCCTTGCTATTCATTGCTGATTCCTATACATCACTATATATTCTCTTTTGTCGATAACTAAATAAATAATATAACTATTGTACTGTAAGAAAAATGACATCGTCAGACTCACGTACTATATGGAAAACCACGAATTGTCTAATATCGAGCCAATACTAGTATTGGCTTATACGACTTTTGTTTTTAATTTTCAATCGATGGGTTTTTGATAATTACATATAAATTGAGATTAAAAACATAATGAAATCTCAAACTTAGTTATTCCATAGAGTAAAACCATCCCCTTTTATGTGTCGTGAATTATTTTTAAATTGTGAGACTTTATTTTATATGTTCAATATGATATTAAGTTAAAAAATATTATTTGAGAAATGTATATTATTTTTTAGCGATAAATCTGAAACAATTAGCGGAACACACTAGTACTAGTAATAAAAATAGTATGATTGTTAGTATGAGATTGATCTGGTTTCACCAACGCTTCTGCGAAAATTATTCAAAAAAAACTCTTCTGCCATTGAAATAAACGCATGGTACTGACCCGTGTCTCTCGCTCACTCTGATGCAGGTTTCTATCCACGCTCCAACCCATTCTGACCTATCCACCCAGCCTAATCACTCGGTCCGATACGTCGTCTAAATTCACTCCGAAAATTAAGGAAAAGTCGTGAAACTCATATCTTCCATATATAAATATGTCCGGAATCGTTGGATGCACATAAAATCTTTAATAATTTATGAACTCCACGTTTATCTAACGGTTTCTGTGTGTCCGAAAAATTTATGTACGTAGCATTATTCGAAAACTAACGGTCTACTATTAATTTTCTTATGGAGCATTCAACCTAAACCCATACATGCATCTTTAAAAGCCTCAAATAATATCCCCTTCTCCACGTGCCTTTTCGAAAGCGATCCCCTTCTCCACGTGCCTCAAATATTATCCAATTAACTATTTATTATCATAAAATATGAGATATACAACAGAATGAGGGTGTGTGTAACGATTTGCTTTTACAATATTATCCGTTTTAGCTGCGTAAACTCCATTGACTTTTATGTAGGCCATCTAACTCTGCATTGATGCAAGACGAACATACTTAGCTGCGAAGTTGTATTAGTTTTAAAACTCTCACTTTTTTTAAAATGTCTTGATCAAAGTATGGTCAATATCTATTATGGGGTGTTTGAGTCCCTGAATTCTGGATTATGAATTGTGTACATTTGGGTGTTTGGAAGCTGATTCATGAATAAGGTATAACAAAAAGCATTCTGAAAATTGAATTCCAGAATGCATAATGTCAAAATTAAATCCAGAGGAGCTTTTTGGATTTTCTGTTCAAATATTTACATTATCCTTCTACAAATCTAGTTTGTGCATTATTATCTAAGTATTTTTACATATTGATCTTGTTGTAATTTAAAAATATAATAAATAATTCGCTCCCAAACACCCTCATCAAGCGATTTGTGACTCTTGACCACTTATTCGAACATCCACCAGAAGTCTTTACCGGACGCTAGGCCTCACAACTTGCATCACAACCAAATTAAATGTCATAATGTGGTTTATTAATCTAATCACTAGTAATCCGATGGAACAATATATGTTACGAAATTATAAATAAAAGAATTAGTGTTTATGGAAAACACGTGTCAAGAGCAAGAAACCTCTCACCAAGAGTCTCCTGTATGTGTAGATACTAGCAACAAAATCGGGCTATGCAATAAATATGTATGTAGCTAAATCAAATCATAAAACATATCTATTGTCTTATTTACATTATTTAAACTCATAAATTAATTACTATATAAATTAAATATCATATAAAATCAATTAATATATCATACTCCTTCAAAATCAGTGAGAGAGTAAAAAGACGAAGTAAAAAGAGAAATAATCAGTATACAAATGGTGAAGTGATAAAAAATGATCGTTACCATGTAATACACGTGTAAGAGAATCAAGAAAGAAAGAAGGAAGGAAGGAAGAAGAAAATGATCAAGAAATAATTATAGGTAATTTGAAATAATTTTCTTTTTAAATTTTTTGAAATCATGAATAATGAAACATTATGATTAATACATTTACAGAGTCAATTATTCTTATATATTTTTTAACAATTTAAAATTGAAGTCGAGGCTTTAGAGAAATCAAATAACGACAGGAAAAAAGAATCTCTTTGCTTAGTATAATGGTTGAGAGATCAATCAAAATCAACAAAAAATTTACAGTTTGAAGATACAGCTTGGAATGTCCAAACAAATATCTACCATCTTGCTTTATTTTACAAGGTCGCTCAAGCGGCCCAAAACTTGCTCGAGTGGTTTACTAAGATATGGATTCCGACTTCTAGATCTCGGGTCAGTCAGCCAAAGAGGTCGCTCAAGCTCGCACAAGCGGTCTCCAAATTTGCAGATTCCAATTTTCAAGTTTCAGGGCAGAATCTGACAAGAATCAGACAGGTAGCTCGAGCGGCTATAGCTCGCTCGAGCAAGTTGTCGTTTTCAACGGATTCTGAGTTTTAGGATTCTTGATAAAAACTAACGTGATAGAAATCCTAATCTAAGTTTTTGGTTGGAAACAAAATTTAAAAATAATATATAAAAACAGAGAGTTTATGGGTTTACAACCTTTTCCCATCTATCAATTTAACACATTTATCTACGAACAAGATGGACTTCTCAAAACTTAAGATCAACAATAAACCCTAGGCATGCTTTTCTATTGCGAAATCAACAATAAAACGTACTATAGCCAAGATCCTAAAGGTTGATAGTGAATTCTCAGTTGATGGCTTACAGCGACGAACAATCTCGAATTGGGAAGAATAAGTCGAACAGAGCCTCCTTCCAAACACCTAAGAACTCTCAAGTAAACCTCTCCAAATAGCTTTGAATATAATTTCGTGTAACCCTAAAAAATCCTAGCTACGTTTATATAAAACAAATTGACATTATTCGTGGAATAAAGGCCATGATTTCCCGTGTGAAGACTAATTGAAAACGGACTCCTCCATCAATGACCATTAATATAGCAGTTGTCTGTTCGCAAATTCGAACAGGTCGTTAGAGCATCCTCAAACTCGCTCGAGTCAACTCCAAAAAGCAAGGTCGCTCGAACGAGCTCCAATTTTGCAAATTTTGAATTTAAATAATAGAAAATTAATTATTAATAGAAAATTTAATTAATAATAATTAAATACTAACATCAAAAATTAGGGTTATTACGACGACGACCGATATGACATTAGCATAGTATGTATCGATAACGTCTCATACTCATACTCACAGTTTACATGGAAGATTAGTATAAGGCACTAGATTCAGTATGTGGAATATGTGAGCATATGTGCATATATCGTTATTATAATTTATAAATCTTCATCACGTGCACAATCTATAAAAAATATTAAAAATTACTATCATATATTTGATGATGCTTGAGTTACACAAGTATTGCATGCGCCTCGATCTCTAGTTGATATATGTACATGTGTGTGTGTGTGTGTGTGAGAGAGAGAAAGAGAGAGAGAGAGAGAGGGAGGTGGATTTATACGTGTAGAGTGTCTGGGGCACACGCGATGCATGTATAAGTCAAGCATTATCAAATACATGAAAAATACATACGTTTCATGCTAATATCGCATCGACCATTGTATTATGCATTCATGCAAGGCATTAGGAGTCCACAACGTCCAATTGGTTTGGTTTTTACTTTAAACACTTAACATTCAGCCCAAAAAATTGGGCCTCGTCGGCAAACGACTCGCAGTGAGAGTGACCAATACAAATTGATCTATTAAACAAATAAAAACAGAAATAAAGCGATATATATAAGAAGTTGTAGAGGGAGATAAAATAGGCACTAAATTTATGGTCCTACTTTGAAACAAAAAATCCTAGTTTTGGAAATTTTCTCTTCAATGCGGTGAAGTGAATAATCCAATTGAATTTTAGACACATAAGTGCTAGTGTGTTCGTGAAAATGAGAGAGAGGGGAAGAGAGAGAAAAGGCAGTCTACACCATGTTGGAAGTGGGGTTGAGGCCATAGGAAAATTGACAATTTTTTTAAGAGTGAGACAATGTCAATTTTGTAATTAATTTTTTGTTTATTTTTTTTCTTGATCGACAAAAGTAAATTTCATTGATGGAAACTTATTACGGACTCCAAAAATTAACCAAATGAGGGATGCTAGTGTTTACAGACATGGATTGTCAAAATAATTTGTTGTGGTAGATCATTTTTATAAATTAAGAAACATGATAAAGCTCTCTCTTTATAAATAAGATAGATAGATAGATAGATAAATTGTATTTTTAGAGAGAGAGAGAGAGAGAGAGAGAGTATACCTTGAAGCCTGATACTTCTCTGTTGTTTAAATTATCTCCAGTTCACACAATTCTCACCTCTCTCGCTCTCTGTGACCAAAGCTTCGAAGATGACCGGGAATGCAGCACTTGCTCGTACTGTCATCGGCTTTGCCGGTATGCACTTCAAACTTCTCTCTCTCTCTCTCTCTCTCTCTCTCTCTCTCTCTATATATATATATATATATATACATACCGTTTTATGAACGATCGTTCTCTTCTTGTTCGAGTTTGTTGAATGTACTGACAAACAAAGACACTGTTCTAATTTAGCGTAAAAAAAAAACGACAGTGTTCTACCAAAATTGAGTTGTTCAGTAAATAATGATGCCACGTTTTGGTTCTTTAGTAAAGATAAAAGACAATTGAGAGTCTCGGGCGAGAAATTGAACGCTATCAAGAACAATACTATGATCATGAAAACAAAATTAATAAGCCAAACCAAGATTCTATTTGACACGGTTTCTTTAGAACAGGTTCGTCACCTCTGAGTGGTGGTTGAGATATCAATCAATCGACATTTATATCCCAGAATACAACAGTTTTATGCAATCTAGCTCGACCACACGCTAAAATTGTTCTACGAGCTGAAGGTTGTTTGACTCTCTCTCTCTCTCTCTCATACAGGAATAACATTTCAAAACATGAACCAAAATGAATACTTTTCCGGAAGAACACTATATGGAATTCCTTGGTTGTTTTTCTTCCTCTTAAAATAAAAAAACGTAGAACTCTATTTACACGTAGGAGAAAGGGGGAAAGTGTCCAAGTTTATCCAATTGTCTCAATCATCAATTGGTGGCCTTAATTCTACTATTAATCTCTCCGATTACAAAACCGCAAAATCATGAACAGTTTAAAATAGCCATTGAACAATAATCATGCAATAATAATGGTCCATAAAAATTATGGATAAAATTTAAAGGTTTGTAACTAATGAGTTAATAACTGAAAAATCACAACCTATTACTTTCATCGTCAGTACCATATTCACTTGGACAGTCAATTTTTATTCAATATTTAATTAAAAAAATTCAATTTTCTCAATGATTTAAAACCATTACTTATGAGTATATAAACCCACTTAGATCCCGTACTTGGGTTCCACTTTAATTTTGGCTCAAATTTGCTAAAAACTATTGAACAATAATTTATTTTTTCAACATACTTATCTCATTCTTGAATTCATGTGTTATTTTCTCTAATGTGTGTTGGTATTTTTTCTCTGTCTCCGCTTTCTCGGTCCAAAAAATATATTGTTGTAACTCGATTGAAACATCAAATAACTTTAGATTTAGGTTGTATTCGTTGACTTAGTTGAAAAAAATTTTCCTAAATATTTTTACTTTTTTCCCAAACAACATTCATTTCTCTATAAAAGAAGAGAGAGAGAGAGAGATCTCAAAAATACTAAAAAAATTTAACTCTCAAATTTTTTTTAAAATACTTACACCAAATAACATCTCAAATTTTTTTTTTTTCAAAAATTATTTTAAAAACAAGCAAACAAACACAACCAAGACTTACTATAACAGAACACACGAGTGAAAGATCATTTATAATAATACTGACAAGATGGTCTTATCAGATATTATAGAGATACTTTAAGCATTTAGCTATATATCAACTTTCAAAACAAAATACTTGCATGAATAAAAAAACCCACGTTATACAACGTAGATGAATTAAAAAAAAGACAAATTTTGCGGTTGGTGTCTAACTTGCTTTGGGAAAAGAATATTACTTGTATTAACAGCTATTCTAGAATGAATATTTTTATATAGTGATAACGATTTAATAATTATTTTTATAGCTCCAAATATTTTGGTTTATGCTCCTACCTATTGTCTGAAATCTAAATTACCATCTTTTTTTTATATATAAATATACCTTTGCATTGTACATTGTAATTTAATTTCATTCCAATCTTTTTCTTTCCTAAATATTCTAACAACATGGATGATCGAAGTACTATTTTTTTTTTTTTTATAACTAAGATATTCGGTCAGTTTAGGATATATCTCATATGTCATCAACTAGTTTTTGGAGTTCTGAAGTTAACGACTGGACAAATTTCTATCGGGCCTAAGTATGTAATTGTCAAAGTTCAAACTTAGAATATATATCTAGGTTTACAATTCATCCCGATCCAATTCCACAAAGTTCATCGAAGTAGTTTGTTGGTTTAGTGTTTCGATTGATTGTAATTTGGAGTACTTGCCACTACATTACTTTCGTTTGGTTGATTTTAGAGTCCTGATCTATTCAAGTGTATTTTCAATTGAAGTTTAATCCCTTGTTGGTGTATAACAATTGCTTTGATCTTGTCTCTCTGCAGGAAACGTCACAGCTTTCTTCCTATTTGCCTCGCCAATGTGATACAATCTTCTCTCTCTCTCTCTCTCTCTCTCTCTCTCTCTCACACACACACACACACAGTCTAGTAATTGTAATTGTAATTAATTAGTATTTTGGAGCATACGTGGTTGGTTTGCTACTTTTGCTCGAAAATTAAAAAAATAAAAGCGATTACGATGCATTGGAGGTTATAAAATTTATTAAGAATAAGATAGACATAATATTTTAAATGCATAAATTATTTATCTATACATCACACGGGGCGTAAGAATTACTGATAAATTACTTATCCGTCCATAAGTTAGATTGGAGATCCAATGAATGGATACTGTCAACAAAATAATTTTGATTTAGACTTTTAATTTAATTCAAATGGTGGAAATAGCTTTTTTGGAAATGAGGAAATACACAAAGAAAAGAAAATTCTAGTGAATAAGGAAGGTTAAATAAAGAAGCGAGGGAGTAATAAAAAGAGGTTAGAGGATGACACGGATTTTAAATATACTTACGTAATATATTACATATATAAAAAAAATGAGAACTTATTATTTAGTCTCATTTAGTAGATATGTTTGAGTTTTCATCTCATCTCTTTGAATAAGTTATTTTTTAGTCTCCAAATTCAAATAAATCCAAAACTACCTTTCAGCTTTGTTTTGTCTTGCAAACAAGTAATTCCCTTCCACATCCCTCACAAAAAATTTTCCTTTTTGTATTGGTAACGTCTTCAATTTCGGGCCACAATCGCTGAAATTTCGAGATCCTATTTTGAAAATCTTAACCGACATTATATATATGTCTAAATTTATGATCATCATATTATAACATGTATTCAACAAATTTACCATCACTATATTATCAAATTTATCATGATCAGCTAATTTATCATTATATTATAATATGAATTTAGTAAATTTAGCATCACATGAGTACAAATTTGTCATCATATATGAATGTGAACTCCGTAAATTTATCATTACAGGTTAAACTTACAACTAGCGGCAAATATACTATCAAAATATATTGCTAGCAAATATATATTTTGGTGTTTTTTTCATCTCCGTCATATTTTCGGTACAAACTATTCAATTGTTTCACATTTTATCACTCCAATCGAATGCAAAAAAATAAAATAAATGTAGAACAAAATAAATATTAAAATACTCACTGCGAAACAATAGCTATTCTAAAAAAAAAAACCCGTTTAATGTATCATATGTACATATCTAAAATTACCATATGTCAAGATTTACTATCATATTACATGCATTCAGAAAATTTACCATCCCTGTATGACCACCAAACCATTTGTCAATTCACGGCCAATTTTACTGTAAAGTTCGGCTACTTTGTAGAAAATTGATAGTATTGATGGCGAAATCTTCTTTTCTATTTAAAAGATAGTGCATGTGATGACAATTTGTAGGTAGGAAATTGAAATCTTTCTTTTTAATTTAAAATATTGTGATGGCAATTGGTAGGTAAAACTTTGAAATCTCTCTTCCTAATTTAAAATATATAAACTCAAATTAAATTCTAATATCAAACCTAATAACTGGATAGAATTTAATTCCACTAATTTAGGAATTGTACATATATCGCTTAAATGGGTAAAAAATAAAATTAGCACCCAAAATAATGACAATTACGTTAAACTATGTAAAATTAAAATTAATATATAACTTTTGACTTTTAACGGAATGAAAACATAGACTGTATACAAAAATAGAATACTGATTTAATTTATCCTAAAAAGGAATACAATACACACTCTATTTAGGTGTGTCTAATATGCACTCATTCAATCTCTTTGAATTCATAATATTTGCTTGAAAACTCATAATACTTAAAATTTAACAATATCAAGATAAAACCCACCATTGTATAAATATGTCATGATTTCAAATTATAGTTATGAATTTATGATTAATTAATAGTTATTGATTGAGACTAATATTTTGAACTTTTACACGACATGTTACGAATTCAAATCGATTTAAGGGTGCATAATATGCACATCTAAATACCAAAGTCTATTGTTGCATCTTTTGCTCTAGATCGATAGATAGATGGGAAACTACATTTGCTAATTAATTTGTCAGACCAAAGTACACCACACCCTCGTCACCCATTGACTTTTATTTTTATATGTTGTAGTCCAACGTTGTATAGAATTTGGAAGAAAAAATCCGTGGAGGAGTTTAAGCCAGATCCGTACATTGCATCCGTGATGAACTGTATATTCTGGGTTTTTTACGGCATCGTTACACCCAATAGGACTCTCGTGATCACAATCAATAGCACTGGTCTCGTCCTGGAGTTGAGCTACGTCGCTATGTTCTTCTATTTCTCAAAAGAGCAAAGGGTACGTATGGAGAAAATCAGTCTGCCTTTTTCCTCTTATGTTCCTATGATTTCTTCCTGCTTCAGTGCTTCTAATTTCGTACGTGGAATTTGGCTAATTTTATATGGGGCTCTGTGTAATTAATTCATAATATATTAATTCAGTGCAAGATACTTGTTTGGCTTTTGGTCGAGGTGGTGATCACTGCTGTTATTGCTTGTGTTGCACTCCTTGTAATACACTCATCTACCGAGAGATCCATCCTCGTTGGTGTTTTCTCCATTGTATTTGGGCTGATTTTGTATTCCTCCCCCCTTACCGTCATGGTATGTCTATTTCTCACCAAATCCCCTGCTTTTACAAGACTATACACACACTCATGTATATATATGAGTCTCCTTCTAACGAGCAATTCTTCGTTTTGTTAAAATAAGGATCTCTTATTTTCTGATTAATTTTTGCTGTTCCGAACCGTTCAATGTGTTTAAAACATGTTTTTAAGGATATTTTTAAGAAATTGACTCAAAAAAATATCGGGAAGGGCTTGATCTAAGCAATTTTTCATAAATGCTGACAGGAACTGTTTTATAAAAAATTGATTGGATCAAGCCCTTCTCGGTAATATTTTGAGTTGATTTCACGTGAGTATCCTTAAAAATATGTTTTAAACACATTGAACGGCTCAGATTATTAATATTTGATCCGAAAATAAAATGTCCTCATTTTAACAAAATGAGAGATTCCTTAGTAGAA
>JABCMJ010009333.1:0-22009 GCA_014822125.1 Arbutus unedo | reverse complement strand
ATTAATCAATTACATAAAGTCATGACTTTTAGTATAAAGTCCTAATACTAGGATTGCACCTTTCCCAACTTCAGCCAACACACAGGGGATCAACGCAGTCTACCATATAATGCCTCATAAGGGGCCATTTTAATGTTAGACTGGTAGCTGTTGTTACAAGCAAACTCCGCCAATGGTAGGTGGTCCTCCCACGTACCACAAAAATCCAAAACATAGGCCCATAACATATCCTCCAGGATTTGGATGGTACGCTTGTATTGTTCGTCAATTTGTAGATGGACTGCAATGTTCATACATAAATTCGTACCAAGTTCTTTGTGGAGGTTTTGTCAAAATCAAGAAGTAAATTTGGGGTCCTGGTCTAACACGATAGACATTGGCAACGCATGTAGACAAACAATTTTTCGGATATACAACTTACTGAGTTCTTTCAGTATGTATGCCACACGGATAGGAAGAAATTTTGCGGTCTTAATCAATCGATCAACTACCACCTAAATTGCATCATGACCAGTTGGTGATGTAGGAAGCCCCATTGCAAAATCTATTGTCATGTGATCTCATTTCCATTCCGCCATGGGTAGTGGTTGTAACAATCTGGCTGGTCTCTGATATCCAGCCTTAACTTGTTGACAAACCAGACACCAGGACACAAACTGTGCTACATAATGCTTCATACCCTTTTACCAGCATTGTTGTCTCAAGTTTTGGTACATCCTCGTATTATCCGGGTGTACCACAAGATGAGAATGGTGGAATTCACAGAGTACCTATTTGCGGCAAGACTCCAAAACAAACATTCTTCTCACAAACCTCAAGCGATGATCGGTATGTAAAACCCATCCATCTACTTATTCACCCGAAGCTAGATGTTCTCGGATAGATTAGGCCTCCACATCCTCCCACTGTGCCTCAATCACTCTTGTCAGAAAAGGTGGTTGGACCACAATGCTGAACAAAGCAGCTCTTTCCTTACTAGAGCTAAGATGTAATTCTTGTTCACCAATCGCCCCAATCACCCCAAGCATCTTCTACTCTCGAATAGCCAAGCTAGCCAAGTTGTGTAGCGACTTTTGGGCCAATGCATCAACCATTGCATTAGCCTTGCTTGGATGGTATTGTATGTCACAATCATATTCCTCCATTACTCCATCCACCTTCACTGGAACATATTTAAGTCCTTTTGGGTTAATATGTATTTCAGGCTCTTGTGATGCGAGAATATCTTGAACTGCTCACCATACAAGTAGTGCCTACAACTCTTAAGTGCAAAGATGACTGCCACAAACTCAAGATCATGAGTGGGGCTGTGCTTGTGACTCTTCAGTTGTCGTGGTCCATATGCTACTACTTTGCATTATTGCATCAGCACACACCCCAACCTCTCATTCGATGATTCACAGTGAAAAACCCAAACCTCACTTGGGTATTATCAAAATTGGTGGCGATGTCAATCTCTTATTTAATTCCTAGAATGATAGTTCACAAGCCTCATCCTACTCAAATTTGACCCCCTTTCATGTAAGTCTAGTAATTAGTGCAACTAACTATGCAAAGTCCCTAACAAATCGTTGATAGTAGCCGATCAAGCCCAAAAAACTTCTAATTTCAAACACGCTCCTAGGCCTCTCCCAAGTCAACAATGCTTGAATTTTGGAAGGATAGATACCAACACCATCCCTATATACTACATGCCTAAGGAGCTTCACTTTTGGAAGCCAAAACTCTCAGTTGCAAAATTTGGCATACAGATTGTTCTCGCAAAGGATCTGGAATCTCAATTTTAAATGTTCCTCATGCTCTTCTTTAGACTACGAGTAGATCAAAATGTCATCCAAAAACACCACCATGAACTGGTCTAAATGAGCATAGAAGACTCAGTTCATCAAATCCATGAATGCTGCAACTACATTAGTAAAACCAAAAAGTATTACCACACATTCGTACTGTCCATACCGAGCTCTAAAGGCAGTCTTGGGAATATCCTCCTCCCTAACTCTCAATTGATGATATCCATACCTCAAGTTAATCTTAGAAAACACTCGAGAACCTTTAAATTGGTCAAATAGGCCATCGATCCTAGGCATAGGATACTTGTTCTTGACCTTGAATCCATTCAATTGCCTGTAATCAACACACGCATAAGGACCCATCCTTCTTCTCAGGAAATAAGGCTAGAGCACCCCAAGATGAAGTGCTAGGCCAAACAAAACCCTTATCTAACTACTCTTGAAGTTGAACATTTAACTCCTTCAATTTCGTAGGAGCAAATCGATATTGTCACACCCAAACTTCTAGGGTATGAAATAAGCAATGGAATAACTCAAATCAAAACTTAACATAACCATAATCAATAAACTGAATTAAATCTCAATAAATAATATCCAATTATCAAATAACAAGTAATCTATCATGTCTAAATCGAATTCGAACTAACCAAAAATAGTCTCATAATGCCTGAATAAATGAATAATTAAAGCGTGAATACTTCTAACTAAATTGCTAATTATGAAAATATCTCTAAAATAGAGAATTCAACTAAGCATATTGAACCATCTTCATAAGTAAATTTTAAGTCTTTGGTTCCATATCATCACTTGTAAATTGTTAGTTTACAGAAAAAACATAAGTCGAAGCTCAAGTAGGAAGTCATATTGAAAACTTTGACATATTAAGTAAAGCGTGCTCGCATCAACAATAGAATATGCATAACGACTTTATAAACCATCGGCTAAACATTCACAGCACTATCATGCTCTCATGCAACTCACACATAATTTTGACGGTCTTGCACTGCGGGCAGCCCACATCAAGGACCCTATTGTAGAGTTCACGGGCTGCTCCGACTATCGGGCCATCTCTTTACCTGGTTGATTCGCAGTCTTTCACCAGAAGAATCACAAAGACTCCCATATCGAGTTTACGGGCTTTCATACCGAGGGGTCATCCCTTATCCAAAGTGCAATGTCTATGCATGCTCATGTGTACCATTACTAATCAAAATCAGACTCAAATAGTAACTCTATGTGGAACGAAAGACAAGAAACAGGCCGAGTGTATAAAAAACTAGATTCTATTTTTCAATAGGTTACTCGAGTAGATAAAGCTATATAGTCAGGTTCACTCTTAAAAATTCTAAAACATTGTAATTTATAATTAGAGATATTGGATCCAATGTCAATAAAAATTACACTCTACAGGCTTTCAAATGATACATAATAGGTTAAAAATTGAATTCGGACAATATGTTCGTGTTAGTTTATAGTTGATTACCTTATTTTGAAGCATCAAAACTGTTTCGTCAAATTCAATAGAAAAATTAATTTTGCTCGGATAAATAAGATACAAAATATATATATTTTTGAAGCTCTATGTGCCTAGTTTCAAACAAAATAAACGGTGCACAATTTGAATGGTCGTACTAAAAGTTATGCTTGTTTTACCAAAGTCTGTCAGTGCAGCCGGCACAAGCGCGAATCTACTGCAACTCGATCACGAATTTTTGTAGAATTATTTACGTTGAATTAGGCTTCAAAATTTTAACCCAACATAATAGACACATAAACCAAAACGCAATAAACTTTTCAAAAATTTTAGAGTTTTAGAACCACCCTAGTTGAGTTTTCCAAAATCAGATTATCGCAGTGTTCTATTTTTTTCAGATTTTGTTCTTTGCAAAATAACTTCGTTTCGGCGTTCGTTTCTACAGCCTAATTGTCCAAATCATCCCAAAATTCACACAAAATATGCCTGACTCAATCACACACAAAAAATAACACACACACACACACATATATATATATATTGTCGAATTAAATATGATCTACACAATATCTCAATGTAAATCAACGTGAAATCCTTCCTCAAACGATAAAAAATGCAGAAACGATAAAGTAGTTAAAAGACCGATGAATACTCTGTATATAAGGTTGTTCTCAGACTCTATGCAAAGCTCTCGATGTAATCTACAACTCCCTAGTTTACCGCGTCGCACGAATCCTCCATCTGGCACCTATTCTCCCTCAAACTTTTAGGATTGGAGATCTCTTCATGAAAAAAATTTGTGTATTTTTTTATACAAAATAATTTTAGGGTTTCCTAATCCTTATATAATTAAAATTTGGTTAATTACACTAATCCCCTTCAAGTCCCTAACTGTCCCGCATCGCACCCCAACATTCTAAACTATTAAAATAAGACCATAATTAGAATATTAAACTCAAAACCATGAATTCTTGACTAACTAAAGTAATAAAAATAAGAGGCCAAACCTCAGGTCCTCACAGATATGATGCCATGGAAAGAAGTGAGACTCTAAGTATAAGGTAAATTGGAAACTCTACTTCTTGTTGTGGGGGTAAACCATAATATCATCTAGAAAGATGTCTGGAAATTCATATACTACTGGAGGCAAGCCAACCTAACACTGACCAGTACCATCATACCAAGTAACTGTAAAAAGGGGGCCGAAGTCCTCACGGTCCCACTACTCATGTACACTTGAATGAACTCCACCTCAATCTCCCTAAAAATGAAAATTGTCACCCTCAGGAGTACAAATAGTTACGTTACCCCGATAACAGTCAATAGTGGCTTGATAAAAAGCCAACCAATCCATGCAAAATATCACATCAAAACTCATCATATCTAATACAATCAATCGAAGGGAAAACTATGATCGAAGATCACTATTTTGCACGACCTACATGCTCACCTAAGGGCTACATCATCCCCAATAGGTGTCTCCACATATAATATAGACTTTGATGACTCAACTTCTAAGCCCAAGACAGATGCAAAACCAGATGCTATAAAGAAATGCAAAGCACCCGTGTCAAACAAAATGCTAACCTAGGTGTGAAATAGAAGAAACGTACCTCAAATCACAAAAGTCTCTGTTGCTGCTTTTAATGCCACCATAACATATGCCCGACCCCTGGTCCCCAGCCTCTGTTGCACTAATTAAGCAAACGAAGTTCGTTGGACTGCCCTTGCCTATTGCAATGGTGCTGAGCTCTACTAAATAGATACTAACTGACTCGGTCGGGCTTTCACTGAACCCCCAACACTACCATTACCCTGCTTCTAAGGATAGTTTTGATAATTTTGCTGTATATGCCTTTCTTGGCCACAATTATGGTAGATGAATGGCTGAACAGTTGAAGTGGCAATTTGGGACTATGATACCACCTATCGACACTCCAATCTTCTATGGCCAGGTTTTCCATAATTGAAACATATCAACTGTCCTCGTGCATTCCTCTCAGTCAACACTACTATTGGAGCTAAAAATGTCTCTCGCTAATACCCCCAAAATTGAGAATTCCCATCTCTATGTCTTGTCCCTTTCTTATTTCTTTGCCTCCACAATCATAACTTGCTCCATTGGGTCACCATAATCCTAGAACTTCAATGGTATCACATTCCCTTTGATGACAAGTTTGAGACCCTTCTTAAACCGCTTGCACTTCAAGTCTTCATCACCCATCGTCTCAGTTGCAAAACGAGATAGTGATGTGAACTTATTTTGATACTCTACTACAAGCACGTCACCCTGTTTGAGGTCATAGAACTCCTATCAAAGTGAGTCCTTCATCATCTATGAAAAGTAGCAATCAAGTAAAAATTCCTGGAAGCCATCCCAAGTCATCTATTCCACCTCATAAGTTGTCTTCACTGTCTTCCACTACTAAGCAGCTATCCCTGTAAATTGATACACTACCAAAGAAACCTTTGATTGTCTTCCACTATTTGAAGGGTATCCAGGGTCTTCTCCACTTTTTTAGCACAACCATCAGCTATAAACGGGTCAAGTCCATCGGTGAACTCTAGTGGATTCACTCAGTAGAACTCCCGCATTGTCGTCATCGCTCGATTTGCATTAACTAGTTGGTCAGTAGCAATATTTTGATTGTTTTGTGCCAATTGTTGCAACGCTTCAACCATGACCCTTTCCAAGTCATTATCATATGCTGCTTCAGGTGCCCCAACAGTTGCACCTCCTCTCTCCTTATGTAAGCTCTACAAAGCAGCATACTTTTACAATAAGATAAAAAAATGACTCATCAGCACCAGTATAACAGGTAGGCAGATAAGCAATCAAACATGTACACACATATAAGAAGTACATACAAGGACATCTACCTACATTCCAATTAACTTTCTCGGTCCTCTAGCTAGAAGACACGGCGATCAAGTGCTTCTTCAAATTGGATTTCTCGAGCAGTCGCATGAATGTCTGAATACAAAGCAGAACATCCCTAGAGTACATCTACACTAATGGAACGACTATGAAGATCCGACATTCGAATTCTTATTTTTATTGTTTTTAGAATTCGTAGTTTTGAGTTTAATATTTAATTGTGGCTTAATAGAAATGGATTGGAATGTTAGGACTCGATGTGAGAGTTGCGGTAGTTTGAGGGGATTTAATGTAATTAATCTAATTATGAGTATAAAAAGATTAGAAAACCCTAAAATCAGTTTATATTAAAAGTACGTAGCTTTTTCTAATGAGATCTCTAAATCCTAATAGTTTGAGGAAGGAGAATGAGTGCCTAGATGGAGGATTCGTGTGACGAGGTCAACTAGAAAGTTGTAGAGGACGTTGAGAGCTTCACATAGAGTCTAGAATCAACCTAGTACACAAAGTATTCGAGGGATTTTCGATCATACAAGTTTTTGCTGCGTTTTATTTGAATGAGGTAGGATTTCAGATTGATTTACAATGAGATATTGTGTAGATCATGTTTAATACGGCGGTATATATATGTTATTTTTGGTGTTTAGTCGAGTCATGCATGTTTTGGGTGGATTTTGGACAATTAGGTTGTAGAAACGAAGGCCAAAATATAGTTATTTGCAAAGAACATAATTTGAAAAAAAAAATAGAACATGATGATAATCTGATTATAGGAAATTGTGTTAGGGTGGTTCTGGGACTCTAAAATTTCTGAAATTTTTACTAAGTGTTGGTTTATGTATCTACTATGTTAAGTTAAAATTTCGAAGTCTAATTCAACATAGGAAGTTCTACAAAAATCCATGATTGAGCTGTAGTAGATTCACATCTGTGTTGGCTGCACTGACACACTTTGGTAAACGGGCATAACTTTTAGTACGAGTATCAAAATTGTGCACCGTTAGTTTTGTTTGAAACTAGACACAGAGGTATTCAAAAAAATGTAAATTTTGTATTTTGCTTTTACACAACCAAAACTAGGTTTTCAATTGAATTTGACAAAACAGTTTTGGCGTTTCAAAATAAGGTAATCAACTATACTGACACGAATGTATTGTCGGAACTCTATTTTTAACCTATTATGTATCGTTTGAAAGCTTGTAGAGCATAGCTTCTATTAACATTGGACTCAATGCCTCTACTTATAAATTATAATGTCTTAGAATTCTTAATAGTAAACCTAACTATATAGTTTTATCCACTCGAGTAACTTATTGAAAAACAAAATCTGAATTTTTATACACTTGGCTTGTTTCTTGCCTTTCATTCCACATAGAGTTACTATTTGAGTTTGGTTTTGATTGGTAATGATGGTATGTATGAGCATGCATGGGCATTGGATTTTGGATAAGAGATGACCCTTCAGTATGATAGCCTGTAAACTCGACATGGTAGTCTTTGTGATTCCTCCAGTGAAAGATCGTGAAACTACTGAGTATAAGATGGCCTGACGGTCAAAGCGGCCTGTGAACTCTACTGAGATTCTTTGCGACTCCTCCGATGAAAGACCGTGAAACAATCAAGTAAAAAGGTGGCCCGACGGTCAGAGCGGCCGTGAACTCTATGATAAGGTTCCCCGATGTGGGCAACCTGCAGTGCAAGACCGTAAAATTCATACATGAGTCACATGGTAGCATGGTAATGTTGTGGATATTTAGTAGATAGTACATATTGTCGTTATGCATATTATATTGCTGATGCGAGTATGTTTTATTCAATATGTCAATGTTTTTAATATGACTTCCTACTCGAGCTCCGACTTATATTTTTCTGTAAACTAATAATTTACAGGTGATGATATGGACCCGAGAACTTAGAACTTGTGTATGAATATATTTCAGCATGGTAGATAGAATTTATATTTTTGACAATATTTATGTTTAGATGTTCAGTTGGAGGTTTTTCAGACTTTGTTTATTTATTTGATTAGACATTGTGGACTTATTTTGATTAGTTTATATTGAGATTAGTTAGAATCGATTATTTGTTATTTGATATTTAATTATTAATTATAGAAATTTATTTCAGTTTATTAGAGTTATGTTTATGTAAAGTTTTGGTTTGCGTTGTTCTATTGCTTATTTCATACCCTAAAGTTTGGGATGTGACAACTTGGTGTCAAAGCATGGTTCGAATACCTAGAGTCATGGATAGAGTTCTAGAGGCCTATAGGTCTACATGTTTATGTGAAGTTGTGTCAAAGAATGTCATGTCTTCTCTTCGGACGTTCATGCAACTACTTGCGAAATCTAGTTAGAAGAGGCACCTGATCACCATGTCTTCTGATTGGAGGTTCAGGAAAGTTAATTGGAATACTAGGCTGATGTTCTTAAGGGCACTTCTCATTACGTGTTTTATGTGCTTACGTGTTTATGTGCTTTTATGTTTATGTGTTGTGTGTTTATATGAATATTTATTGTTGGTAGTTGTCGTTGTTCTTTTTATCATAGGTGTATGCTACCATGTCCAGGTGTAAAAATTGAGTTGTTAAATTTTACTTGGTTAGAAGAGGTCCTTGTTGATTGTGTGCTAACCTTAGTTGTGTTATTAGTCATGTGAGGTTGTGATGAGCAACCTTAGACTATCCTTTGACTTGACGGAGCGAGACATGATAGGGATTGATATTTTTGAGGTACCATCTTTTATCTTGCACTTGAGTTAGTGTCTTCTTTGACACTGGTGCTTCACACTTGTTTATTTCTTCTAGTCTTGCTACTATCTTGGGTCTTAAAATCAGTATGTTAGAGTATGTTCTATCTATTAAGATGCTTGTGTGTCATTCTTGTGAGATGGAGGTTGCCGACCATAATTTATCTTTTGGTCTTATTCTGTTAGACATGAGTAGTTTAGATGTTATTATAGGTATGGACTGGTTGACTTTGTTTAGAGTCAGATTGATTATTATCGGAGTAGGGTGACCATCAACATTCTGGAGGGTGATAGTTTTCAATTTTGGGGGAGACCAAGGAGACGTTCAGTTAATAATTCATGAGTTGTGGGGCCGAGAGATATTTGGCTATTTGTTCAAGGTGACAGGAGATGATGAAGGAAATCATAATCGAGGAAAGTTGCCTAGAGTGGTTCGTGACTTTCTAGATGTCTTTCCCAAAGATATTGTGGGTTTAACTCCTCAACAAGAAGTGGAGATTTTTATTAATCTTGTACTTGGGACAGCTCCAGTTTCCATGGCACCTTATTGATTTGCTCTAGCAAACTTGAAAGAGCTGAAGGTGCAGCTTCAGGGATTGATGGACAAGAGTTTCATCTGACGTAGCACATCACCTTGGGTCACACGATCCTATTTCCTCGAAAGAATGATGGAACCTTGAGGTTCTGTATTGACTATCGGTGAGTGGATAGTATGACTATGAAGAATAAATGTCCGATGCCGAGAATTGATGACTTGATTGATCAATTCAGGCATTCTCGGGTATTTTCAAAAATTGATCTAAGGTCGGGTTATATTAATTGAGGGTTAGGGAGGAGGAGCATGAGAAGCACTTGGTTATCATACTACAAATTTCGAGGGAGAATTTCCTCTACGCTAAATACTCTAGGTACGACTTTTAGCTTTTCAAGATGAAATTTTTAGGACACGAAGTGTCGAGTGAGGAGGTGACAGTAGTGGTGTCAATACTGTTGTTCACGAGTTATGGGATAGTGAAGATGTTGATCTTCTTTTATTGTGTTTTAAAAGATAAAGGTGGTTGGAATTTGGATGTTTTTACCATTTATACTATGTGATTTTTTTAGACATTTTATCAGAGGATATAATGGGACCTCCTTAGTAGGAGATGGAGTTGTGATTGATCTTGTGCCAGTGATTCCTTCTATCCTTGTGACACCTTATCAGCTTGTTCTAGCAAAAATTGAAGGAAGTAGAGGTGCAGCTTTAGGAGATTATTAGACAAGGAGTTGTAAATCCTGCGGGATACGAACTTGTATGCCGAATATTCTAAGTGTGAGTTCTGGTTCTTGGAGGTGAAGTTTTTGGACGTGTAGTATCAGGAGATTGAGTTGTAGTGGATTGGTTCTAGATTGTTGTTAAGTTAACTTGGGACCGACATAAGAGTGCATTTGAGATTTGTAATTGTTTGAATTTGGAAAGCTGTTAACGATGTTTTGTTAGAAATTTTGCATGGTTGAATGCGCTAATGATAAATATTGTAACATGGAAGGAAATCAAGTTCGAATGAATGAAACGTGTGAGCCATTATTTCAAGAGTTAGGAAGAGGTTGACCTTGGCACTAGTTTTGGTGATACCTGAATGAGATGTGGGTTACGCGATATAGTGCAATTTGTTTATGGATGGATTTTCTAGACTAATTGGGTTTTGAGAGTTATGGGTAGAGTCCTTATTTTGGAGACATGTTGCAAGGATATACTTTGTGAGTTTTATCATTCTTGTCTAGTTGTGCAATTGGGTGGTACAAATAGGTGTCAAGACTGGAGACAACAATATTGGTAGAGATGTATGAGAATGGGTAGGGAAGATGACATTCGTGTGACGAATGACCAGTGAAGATTGGATACTGAGAAATAAGTTTTGCGTGGGAAAATGATTCCATTGGCCTAAGTTTTGTAATGTCTCCATAGGGTGGAAGAGGTTAATTGAGCAGAAGCGAGACTGAACTTGTTTACTGTATCGAAGATGTTAGGCGTCTTGATAAGGTGTGTTATTTATTTATTTTTTTTGAAATATTAATTTGCGTTTGTCTAAGGTCTAGGATTTGGGTGGTCATATTGTACCAAATGGTTAGTGACACTTATTGATAGTAAGGTAATGTTTTGTAGTGTGGTAGGTCATGTGAGGTTGAGATGGACGATCGTAGCTTAACCTTTAACCTGGTGGTGTGAGATGATAGAGTTGATATTTTAAGGTATGGAGAGAGGATGGTGTTTTCGTTTGTGAAAGACTACAAAGATATATATTGAGAGTCATGCTTAGCTTAGAGAACAAATTTCAGGGACAAAATTTTCTAAGGAGAGAAGGTTGTGAAAACCCGAGATTCGACCTCTTATTTTTATTGTTTTTAGAATTTGTAGTTTTGAGTTTAATATTTAATTATGGCTTAATCATAATGGATTGGAACGTTGGGACTCAATGTGAGGGTTGTGGTAGTTCAAGGGAGGTTAATATAATTAACCAAATTATGAGTATAAAATGATTAAGAAATTCTAAAATCAGTTTATATTAAAAATACGTAGCTTTTTTCTAATGAGATCTCTAAACCTTAATAGTTTGAGGAGGGAGAACGAGTGTCTAGACGGAGTATTCGTGGGAAGAGGTCAACTAGGAAATTGTAGAGGACGTTGAGAGCTTCACATAGAGTCCAAAATCAACCTAGCATGCGAAGTATTTGAGAGATTTTTGATCAACCTAGCATGCGAAGCATTCGTGGGAAGTGTTTGTTGCGTTTTATTCGAATAAGGTAGGATTTCATATTGATTTACATTGAGATATTGCCTCGATCATGTTCAATTCGGCGGTATATATATGTTGTTTTTGGTGTGTGATCAAGTCATTCATATTTTGTATGGATTTTGGGATGATTTGGACAATTAGGTTATAGAAAAAAAGTCATTTGGAAAGAACATAATCTAAAAATACAAAAAACAGATCACGACAATAATCTGATTTTGGAAAATTCCATTAGAATGGTTCTAAAACTCTAAAATTTTTGAAAGTTTTACTGAGTGGTAGTTTGCGTGTCTACTATGTTAAGTTAAAATTTTGAAGCCTAATTCAACATAGAAAAGTCTACAAAAATTCGTGATCGAACTGCAGCAAATTCGCGTCTATGCCAGCTACACGACACACTTTGGTAAAATGAGCATGACTTTTAGTACGAGTATCGGAATTACACACTATTTATTTTGTTTGACACTAGACACATAGAGCTTCAAAAAAAAAAAATTTTGTGTTTTACTTTTACATGAGCAAAATCAGTTCTTCAGTTGAATTTGATGAAACTGTTTTGGTGTTTCGAAATAAGGTAATTAACTATGAACCAACACGAATATGTTGTCCGAACTTCATTTTTAACCTATTACGTATCGCTTGAAAGCTTACAGACTATAATTTGTATTAACATTGGACCAAATGCCTCTACTTATAAATTATAACATTTTAGAATTTTTAATAGTGAACCTGACTATATAACTTTATCCACTCAAAGAACCTATTGAAAAACAAAATCTGAATTTTTATGTACTCAGCTTGTTTTTTTGTCTTTCATTCCACATAGAGTTACTGTTTGAGTTTATTTTTGACTGGTAATGGTACGTATGAGCATGCATGGACATTGGATTTTGGGTAAGGGATAACCCTTAGGTATGATAACCCGTAAACTCAATATGGGAGTCTTTGCAATTCCTTCAGTGAAAGATGGTGCAACTATTGGGTATGAGATGGCCCAACGGTCAGAGTGGCCCGTGAACTCTACTGGGAGTTTTTGTGATTTTTCCGATGGAAGACTGTGAAACAACCAGGCAAAGAGATGACCCTACGGTCGGAGCGGCCCGTGAACTCTATGATAAAGTTCTCCGATGTGGACAGCCTATAGTGCAAGACCATAAAATTCATACATGAGTCATGTGATAGCATGGTAGTGTTGTGGATGTTTGCTAGATGGTTTATATTGTTGTTCTGCATATTATATTGTTGATGCGAGCATGCCTTATTTAATATATCGATGTTTTCAATATGACTTCCTACTCGAACTTCGGCTTATATTTTTTTGTATACTAACAATTTACAGGTGATGAATATGTTTCAGCATGTTGGATAGAATTTATATTTTTGACAATATTTATGTTTAGATACTCAATTGGAGGTTTTTCAGACTTTTTTATTTATTTGTTTGGGCACTGTGGGCCTATTTTGATGAGTCTATATTCAGATTAGTTAGAATTGATTATTTGTTATTTAATAGTTGATTATTAATTATGAAGATTCATTTCAGTTTATTGGAGTTATGTTTATGTTAAATTTTGATTTGTGTTGTTCCATTGCTTATTTCATATCCTATAAGTTTGGGGTGTGGCAACGACATCCAACCATAACCATGCATATAGATTCTAACCAACATCTCGTGATCATGTAACACCACAAACCATTGTTGAATTCCAAGACATTCACTCAATGGCCTTAGTTTGAGAAAGTACCATTTGGAAGATATCAAGAGAATGGAGACCGCTAAAGCTTGTGAAGTAGATTGCAGTCTGACCAGTTGGGACCCAACCTTGGCCAGTTAGGTTTTTCCACTAGAAAAATAATTGGGGAGTCACCCATGTCCTCTGACTGGTCGATATTTCCTTCTGGATGGTCACACACACTCCTTGACCGATCTGGCTTAGCCATTGGAATATTTTGAAAATCACTCCTGACCAGTCGGGCTGACACACTTGACTGGTCAAGTTTCAATTTTGGAATTATTTTGGAAACAACATTGACTTGTCACTGTTTGATCGGTCAGACCCGTCTTCTTGAGAAAGCTATTATGTTGGCCTTTTCCTTATTATTCAACCCTAAACATGGCCGTATAATCCCACATATGGATCAATCAACACCCAAAACAAGATACAACATGTATAAACCATTCTAAACTAAGGTTTAACATGAATCCTATCTTAAATCCGATGATTGTTCAATCCCCAACATGCTAGTTATCATTGGATTCTCTCGTGACTCATCAACACTTGATTTGATCATTCCTTCCAACAGCATGTTGACGTCTTACTCATGTGATCTTCGAGAATATTGATGTCAAACTCGATTGTCCTTGATCAATCTCTCTCTCTCGAACAGTGGGTGGAGAATTCTTTAGGGTTTCCCTCTCCTTCTCTCTAAACGTCTAACGTTTTTATGGGGAAAAATCCTAAAGAATGACATTACATGACTTATATACTCCAAACCCATATTTTTATATAAACTCAAATAGTATCATAACATTCTAATAATTATAGTCTAGACCTCTAATAAAAGAGTAATGCTAGGAGCATAGAAGACTAAATATGTAATTAGCTTAGTACCAAGGGTCCTCGTGTAATTGTGTCTCTGTTGTACCTATATATCGATCACAATGAGAAATGAGCTCTAATGTTTGGGTGATTCCAAACTACTGACGATTATTTTACATGGTATTAGAGCGTCAATCACTACCTTTGTCTGTGATTGATCGATCTCTTTGTTGCATCTGAGTTTTGTCCAACTGACATTTGTTCGAATCCCTCGCCACCTCAACCATACAACCTCGTCGCTGTGTGAATAGTAGCATGTGAACAGTGTGCATTGGCAGTGCTATGTGAACAGTGCGCATGAATAGTATATGTTCATCTCTGTAATAGTGGTTCATCTCTATGAATAGTGCCGCCTGCTGGCTAACCTCACTGGATCTCTAACGACCTCTTATGCGGCTGTTTTGGCTCAAGATCTTTTGGATTTGATCTACTGTATTCGAAATCTGCTAGTTTTGTTTTTGTTTTAGGTCATTTTGCGGTTGTTACGGTGTTTCATATTTGTTTCCTCTATTTTTTATCACTTTGAACTATGGCGGAAGATCCTAAAATTATTTTTTGTGGTGCAAGTGGTGTGAGGGATGAGTGGAGTCGTGTATGGACTCTTGAAACACCCCTTTGGATATTTCTCCTATTAAGTTGGATGGTACAAACTATTTGATTTGGTCTTGCACGTTTACATTGGCCATTTAAGCCTGGGGGATGTCTGAGTTCATTGCGGGCCCTACTCCTCCACCAGTAGTGCCTCATGAACTGAAAAGGTCTAAGTCTCATAAATCCTTAGTGCTGACTTGGTTCTTTAACTCTATGAGATCTGATATTTGCCACACCTTCCTGGTCCTTGCGACTCCACATGAGGTTTGGACTATTGCAGCCCATACTTATTCTCAATAGCGTAATGATGCTCAATGTTTTGAGTTGAGGAAGTGACTTCGTACATTGGATCAACACCATCTTTATGTCACCAAGTATTATGCTGACTTGAGTTGCTCATGGTAGGAGTTTGATTATTATTAAAGATTTTAGTCTACGTGTGTGCTGAAGATGCTACCAAATGGCTAAAATGTTTGGAGAAAGAATGCGCTCATGACTTTTTGGATGGCCTTGACATGGAGTTGGTTATATTAGAGTATAGGTGTTGGGTTGTATTCCGTTTCCATCATTGGGACAGGCCTATGCCATTGTTCAGTAGGAGAAAAGTAGGAGGGGTGTTATGTGGCATAATCCTACTCTTGTTCATTCTGCCTTAGTGGACACTCCTCCACCGAGTGGTAGATCTATTGCTACCAGTGGATTTATTGAATGTGCATCTCCCTGGTGTAATTATTGCGACAATATTGGTCATACTAGAGAGTTTTGTTGGAAGTTAAGGGGTCGTCCTCCTCGTGAGAAAGGCGGTGGATGTGGTGGACATGGTGGTCGTGGTCGTGGGTTAGCGCGTTCCCAGGCCCAAGCTCATATTTCAGAGTCTGTAGTTCCTACCTTGGCTGATTCTGGGTTCAGTCAGTTTGTAATCACATTGGTGCCTTTTATCAAGGGGAGATGCAAGCTCTCAGGGGTCTTATGACTCGGCCTAATTCTTCATTTACCACTACTTCTACGTCCACATTTTTCCTTTTATCTCATTATACTTACATAGGTATCCCAGCTAGTGAATTTACTGCCTCTTCTGGTATTCCTTGGATTATCGACTTTGGTGCTTCTGATCATGTGACAAGTTGTTCGTCTATTTTTTATTCTTACTAATCTACTTGTTCTGGTAAAGATAAGGTCAGAATAACAGACGAATCTCTCTTTGCTATTTCAGGAAAATGGTCCATTCTCTTTCTTCAGTTCTACATACTCTAAATTTTGACACTAAGATTTCTATCAGTAGCTTTACATGTTTTGTAAATTGTTCTACGATATTCTTCTCGACTCATTGTGTTTTTCAGGAATTGGATACGGAGAAGGTGACTGGTAGTGATAAAGCACATAATGGTCTCTATTTTTTGGAGTCTGCATCTCACACATCTAAGCCACCTTTGTCATGTCGCTCTGTTCTTTCTTTGTTGCATCAATGACATCGGAGATTGGGTCATTCCTCTTTTAGAATTTTAAAGAAACTTTTTTCTCATTTAACTAAGTCTTGTCCTAGAGGTCAGTTTTTTTTTTAAGCCCACTAGCATGAAAAACATAAATGTTCTTTTTATGTACCTATTAATACAAAAGTGATTCTCCATTTATATTTATACATTCTGATGTTTGGGGGTCTTCCCCTATTACCTCTCGTAAAGGTTTTCATTGGTTTGCCACCTTTATTGAGTGATTCTCGTGTTATTTGGGTGTATTTACTTAAGTCCAAAAGTGAGGTATTTCTTGTTTTAAATCTTTTTGCATCAGATGGTGCACACCAAATTTGATACCAACATTAAAATTCTTCGCAGTAATAATGGGACCGAGTATAGTTGATAGGTTCTTTAGGGCATATTTGGATGAACATTGATTTCTTTTTTAGATGACTTGTGCTGACACACCATAGCAAAATAGGGTTGTTGAATGCAAGAATTGTCACCTTACTGAAGTTACTTGCTCCCTTTTGCTCACCATGCATCTACCCAAATATTTTTGGGGTGAAGCAATTTTAACGGTCGCTTATCTTATCAACTGTCTGCCTTCCAGTGTTCTCCACTTCAAAACTCAGATTGAGTGTTTCCCTAGTAGGTGTCTGGTTTCCTCCCTCTTGCCAAGAGTCTTTTGTTATGTATGCTTTGTCCATGCTCCTCACCCCTTAAGTGGAAAGTTGGGTCATAAAGCCTATAAATGTGTCTTTATTGAGTACTCTTCTGCCCATAAGAGCTATAAGTGTTATGATCCTCAAGCTTAGAATCACAAGTTGTTGTCCTTATCGTATCATAGTGAAGGGGAGAAGGAGACGTGTACTGTCGATAGAGAGGAACCCATATCTATTGACAAGGAAAGACAGGACACTGGTGGATAGGTTGGGTGTGAACAACAGATAAGGCTTGTTTTGTAGACATACAAGAGAAAAGAAAAATCTTCATGTGTGATGCCACCTCATCAATCACCAATGCCTGTTCTAGTTATAAATTCTTTCACTGACTCATTTGGTAATGAATCTACTTCTCCTATCGAACCTTCGCTTGTTAACTCAAGTGATCTCAATATCCATGTTGCTCTTTGGAAAGGTGTTAGACAGTGCACCCAATATCTCATTTGTCAGTTTGTCTCATATGATCATTCATCTCCTTTCTACCATGCCTTTGTTTCATCTATTTCTTCTATATCTATTCCATAAAATGGACAAGATGCATTTATGATATCTAGGTGGAAGAAAGCTATGGTAGAGGAGATGACAAATTTGAAGAAGGATGGTACTTGAAAACTAGTATCTCTTCTTGAAAGAAAGAAACCAGTGGGCTGTAAATGAGTGTTCATTATTAAACAGAATGCAAATGGGACAGTTGAAAGATACAAGGCGAGACTTGTTGCTAAGGTTTTACTCAAACCTATGGCATTGATTATGAGAAGACCTTTGTTCCTGTGGCAAAGATGAATTTTGCGCAGGCTCTACTTTCTTGTGTTGCAAATTTAAATTGACCCTATGAAAAATAATTTCCTCAATGGCGATTTAGAAGAGGAAGTATATATGGAGATACCACCAAGAATTTCCTCATCTGCAAGCGAAGGGAATGCGTGTAGATTGAAAAAGGCCTTGTATGGGTTAAAACAATCATCAAGAGTTTGGTTTGACAAATTTTCGAAGGCTATGTTGAGCTTTGGGTACCAACAAAGCTATGTTGATCATATTGTGTTCATCAAAGAAAGTGGTGATAAGATTTCTATCCCTGTGGTTTATGTTGAGGATATGATAATGATAGGTAATGACATGGGTGAGATTTTCAACCTTAAAGCTCCACCGACTTAAGAATTAAAGATTAAGGATCTAGGATCAATGAGATACTTTCTTGGGATGGAAGTGGCAAGGTCTGATAAAGACATTTTTTATCTCCCAATAGAAGTATAGTCTTAATTTATTGGAGAAAAATATTATGTTAGGTTGCAAACCTACAAATTCTCCTATTGAGGCTAATCATTATCTTACTGGAGATGCAAAGGAACATACTAACAAAGAGAGATATCACAGACTTGTGGACCAACTAATTTATTTAGCCCGTACTAGAATTAGTTTGTGCATGATCCACGTGTCGCACATATGGTGATGTTTATCGTATCTTGAGGTATCTCAAGTCAGTTCTGGAAAAGGGATTTTGTTCTCTATCCATGGTCATTTATGACTGGGGGTATTTATTGATGCGGACTTGGCTAGTTTTGTAGATGATAGACGGTCTACCTATAGCTATTGTACTTTCATTAGACGAAACTTGGTTACCTGGAAGAGTAAAAAGTAGTTAGTGGTTGCTTGATCCAGCGCAAAAGCTGAGTATAGAGCCATGATTCATGGAGTTTGCAAGCTTTTATGGCTCCAAACCTTGTTGCGCGATTTGGGAATTGAAGGACTTGGCGGCAAGAAGTTTCATCTCATTGTGTCGAAGTTGGGCATGATAGATATCTTTGCACCAACTTGAGGGGCAATGTTAAGATATATTTTCAATTGTATATTAGTAGTGAAATTAGACTTATGTAATGAGCTTAGTGTAGGGGCCGTAGTGTATTTGTGTCTCAGTTTTACCTATATATTGATCGTAATGAGAAATAAACCCTAATGTTTTGGTGATTCCAAACTGTTGACTATTATTTTACAGGCCCCATGTGCATCCAACGGTTCCTAACACATCTGTGTCTGGATGTGTCTGGAACATCTGTGTTCCAAGGCTTTTTGCTGATAAGAACATTTCACCTTGGTTTTTGTGTCCAACGACATACGATTGATATTCTCAGACTCTGATTTCATTGCAAACAACTTTTCCTTGACCAAAGAGATCGTCTCTTGAAGCATTAGCATTTCCATCTTTTATCCTTCAACCTTTCTCTCTTTGCTTTTTCAATGGCTTCATTGATTTTTATCTTCTCCCCTTTTAAGAGGAAGAACCCTTCAGTAGAAGCTTTGCCTCATAAATCTCTTCCAGCCTCTTGCACAACCATCCAACTTCTAGCCTTACAAATTCAATGTCAGTGATTTGATCAAGCATAGATTTAAGACTCGTGGGTGTTATATCTATAAATTGCGTCCTTGTAATTTCTAGAAAATCCCACAGACGATCTCTAGAAATGATGAACACAATTTCATAGATTTCCAATCAAATGTCCTTGGTAATATCTCCAAACTTTGATAACATGTCTCCAATTGCATATGCAAATTCCTACTTCACTCTATACCCATTCATTGTGACCAGAGCAATATCAAGTTTGGAATGAACCTCATCATCATCAGAGTTCTCATATGGCATTGCAGCCATCTCCATAAATTTAAATGTTGATTTCCAATCAGCATAAATGTTGATAGTATGCTATTTGATTATTCTTAAAAATAGATCATGTACTTTTATCAATTAAAAGTTTAACTTTTGGTAACTCAAATCACTAATATAATGAGTATCAAATACATATTGAAGTTTCAATTCTTGTCTTGTTACATTCGCATGCTTATACTATTCCGATCTTGACTGAAGTCAATTTCTTGGATAGAAAATAAAGGGTCAAATTTCACCTTGGAGTTCTAGATCTTGATTTGGCACTGGTATTTGATAAATCCGTTGGATGACTAATTTAAGTAGCAAGGTTGCTACCGTAACTAATCCAACCATTGCAACTGCTGCTATTACAGATTACAGTAGTATATATGCAAATCTGTGCCTGAAGCATGAAAAAGATCAAATAGATTTTGCCTTACATTTATGGAGATGACAATTGCTAACAACAACAAATGTACCCTTCCACTAATGGACAATGCGAAGGAATTCTTAAAAAAATGCTGAAGAATGTTTCATAGTAATAGACAAGTCTCTTATAGAGACATTTATGGAAAAGCTTACCACCATGAAGTTTGATAGTACTCGTGCTCATGAAATGAAAATGTAGATGCTCACCAATAGAATTTGGAAATTACTATACATGAGTTGGTGAACATGTTGGTTCAAGAAGCGGCAAGGCTGAAACAAATGAGACAATAGTCATTGCATTTCCTGAGTCATATAAAATTGGAAAAAAAGACTTTGAAAATGTAAAAAAAAAAAAAGATAGTACCATTTAGGGTACAAGAGCACCACTTAAGGCTAATGAGTCTGCTAGTACCATTGGGACTAATAAAAAGGGAAAGATAGTGATAGCTGTCACTTCTGCAAAAAGAAAGGAACTATCAAAAAGATTGTTTTAAACACAAGCCATGGTTAAAAAAGAAAGGTATATGTCACACCCAAATTTCTAGGGTATGAAATAAGCAATGAAACAATATAATAAAACTCAACATAAACTCAACTCCAACAAACTAAAATAAATTCCCAACAAGTGATAAACAACTACCAAATAACAAATATTCCAATCATGCTAGTATGAACATAAACTAGTCAAGACAGACCCACAATGTCTGAATAAATAAATAAACAAAGTCTAAAACGTTTAACTGAACATCTAAACATGATAATATCACTAAAACAGTAAATCCAACTAAGCATGTTAACCATCTTCAATCATGGAATCTAAATCCTTAGTTCTACATCATCACTTGTAAATTGTTAGTTTACAGAAAAACATAAGCCAGAGCTCAAGTATACTTGAGTAAAGCATGCTTGTATTGATAATAAAATATGCATTAAACAACAAGATAAATAACTGAATAAATAACCAATGCTATCATGCTCAACATGCGACTCATGTATAATTTTGATAGTCTTGCACCGCGGGCTACCCACATTGGGACCCTATCGTAGAGTCTACGTGCTGCCCCCACCATCGGGACACCTCTTAACCCGGTAGTTTCATTGTCTTTGACCGGAGGAATCACAACGACTCTAAGTCGAGTTCCGAGGATGGTTCGACTGTTGGGCCATCTCCTACCAGTATTTGATATCCATGCAAACTCATTTGTACCAATATTAACCAATTTCATACTTAAACAGTAGCCATGAATGGACAAAAAGGCAAGAAACAGACCAAAAATTAAAAATAGAAATTTTTGTTTTTCAACAGGTTACCCGAGCGGTTAGGAGCTCACTTAATCAGCCAAAACAAGCTTACTGTTCAAAACAAAATGTCAAAAATTTAAAGAGGTCACTCGATCAGCCTATAGCCAACTTGAGCGGCCTAAGTAAATTTTTAGATTTTGTTCTGTCAAATATACCTCATTTTTTACCTTCGTTTCTGCAACTTCACTGTCCAATATGCTCAAAATCTTCACACATCATGCATGACTCAATCACACACCAAAAATAACGTAAATACCAGTGAAACAAGTAAGATCTACACAATAGTTTAATGTAAATCAACACGATTTTCTACCTCAAACGATAAAAATATAAAAACAATAAAGTACTCGAAAGTCCCACAAACTCTTCGTGTATAAGGCTATTCTCGACCTTTATGTGAAGCTCTTGATGCCCTCTACTGTGAGGACCCGCCCTATTTTAATGTTTAAAAATGTGTTACGGTGAATAAAATAAGTATCGATACGGGTTGGACAAGATAAATGATGATTTGGATGAGTTTTGGTGAAGAGGAGAAGAGTAAATAAATAAAATAAATAAATAAATAAAAAAAGAGAAGGTGAAAATTTTTGGTCAGTGGTCGCC
>JABCMJ010009331.1:0-35757 GCA_014822125.1 Arbutus unedo | reverse complement strand
ATAACATATTTAGAGACGAAAAATATAATTTCGTCGCTAACGAAAAAACATATTTTATTGTCAAAGGTACAACTTTTGTGACGATATATATATACACATACATACATACATACATATACACACACACACACACATACACGTATGTATATAATACATACCTATGTATACATACATACGTATGTATTATATACACATATGTATATAATTATATAATACATTTGTACGCGTATGTATACAATACATATGTACGTATAATACATATTATATATGTATGTATAATGCATATGTATGCGTATGTGTACAATACATACGTATGTATTGTATACATATGTGTACATGTGTGTGTGTGCGTATGTGTGTGTATATATATATATATATATATATATATCTATACCTCCTATATATATATATATATATATGTATATATGGGGCCGGTTCAAGGGACACAGAAAAAATACAATTTTGAACACAACATATCAACCATTGATTCAATGGCTGAGATTAAAAATGCAATATCTCCGAATTAGAATTTCCCCAAATATAAGTCTAGGAAAGAAAAAAAAACCCTAAATTACAATTTCTCCAAATTGTATATATATGGGAGTAGATTTTGTTTTGTCATCAAAATGGATTGCACTCCACCCCACTTGTTAGTTAATTACTTTTACTAAAATATTTCTTCGGGAATTAGTTGAGCATTTATAAAAACTAAATCATCTATTTTAACAATTATTTTTACTAAAATATTTCCTCACAACTTGCATAAACAAATTCTCATAATAATATACCCAAAAATAGTGAATTAACTGAAAATGTTTATGAAAGATGTTACTTTTTGTCGCATAAATTGCATCATGCACTCAATATGACTTGATTATTTGATTATTACTTTTTGTTCTTCTGTGATTTTTTTTTTGTTTGTAATTTTGTATATTTCGTCAAACTTTTTTACAACTACAAAGAAATGGAACAAGTTAGGAGGAAATATTTTAGTTTTCACAAAATACCTAAATTAAGAAGTGCGACCCATTTTGATGATATGACAAAATCTACACCCATCTTAATGGATTTCATTTCCTAAATTAAAAGATGCAATTATTGCACTTTTGAAAATTGTGATTTAGGTTGCTTTTTTCCTTCTTAGTATTATTGTACTTTTAATCTCAACCATTGAAATAAATGGCTGAGATATTGTATCCAAAATTATACTATATATATAGTATAACTACAAGTGGATACTAACAGGATGGGGAGAGAGAGAGGGATAGAGGGTGGAGAGAGAGAGAGAGAGAGAGAGAGAGAGAGAGAGAGAGAGAGGAAGAGAGAGTGTAGAAAGAGATATGAGAGAGATAGTATAATAATTTTGAATTTAATGTTTTAAGAGAGAGAGAGAGGGGAGAGAGAAAGAAAGAGAGAGGAGAGAGGAGAGAAATATAGAGAAAAATAAGAAAGAAGTTAGAGTAATAATTTCGGATTAGTATCTAATTAGAGAGAGAGAGAGAGAGAGAGAGAGATTGAGATTGAGAGTATAATAATTTTGAATTAATGTTCTAAGTGTGTGTGTGTGTGTGTGTGTGTGTGTGAGTGAGAGAGAGAGAGAGAGAGAGAGAGAGAAGCAAAGAGAATAGAGAGAGAGAGAGAGAGAGAGAGAGAGAGAGATTATGTCATATATTTAAAAAAACGATGTTAAATATATGTTATATATTGAATATTGTAAATAATTTACGAATAATGTGTTTGGTGTAGTGGTCAGAAATGGTGTACATAAGGTGTTTATGGGGTAAAGATCTAAAATTCGAATCTTACGAAAGGAAAAATAATGGCATTTATGGGTAATTTGTTTTGAACTAGCAATAAAAAAAATCTTCTCAAAATTTAGTTACTAATGATGAAAATAAATTTCTCGCGGAATGATGGTAGTTAGCGACAAAATATTTCGTCGCGAAAAACCAATATTAGAGACGAAAAAATTTCTTGCTAAGTATCTACTTTTAGCGACAAAATATTTCGTTGCTAATATAATATATTATATATTAGGCGACGAATTTCATTTTTCGTCACCGTGACCTTTTGCGTGAAATTATGGGCGAAAAAATTTTCGTCGCCTATGAAAAACTCGAAAATGTTTCGTTGTCATAGACCAATTTTGTTTTAGTAATTTTTATTGCTATTATGGTGAGCAAAGAATTACACCGTGAAGAACTATCAGTATTATAAATGTAGTGAGATTATTAAGTTCTTATTAGTGTAGCATTTGTAGTTGTAGCTATAGGGCCAAACCATTGTGAGGACTAGCATTAGCGGAGTAGTTGTATCTATGTGATAGCTTTGAAATTTGGGGTGCACTTATATTTGGTAATTTCTTTAAGGGAATTTTTGAGTTTTCTTCAGTAATGTTGCTTTTCAAGATCTAATTATGAAACAATGGATCAAAATAGAGATGTAAAAAATTATCTTTTGATACTTCAAACAAGATTGGAGGTAGGTAGATATAATGATAGTTTCGGTCCAATGTCGACACACGCATGTAAAGATCAGAATAATTGGATTCTGGCGATTTAGTTCAAAAGGGTTCTCTATCTTATAAAAATTTTATTAGACTGAGGTATCAAAGTATATATCCAAATTACCTAAATATATTGGATGCAATGTTGAAGAAATTAGCATATGGGTTGTTGATTTATTCATTCCTAATTTCTAATTTTGAGTTTGTTAAGCAAATTGAAAGGGAGTATGCTTATTCCTCCCTTTTCAAATAACATTCATATAGGTCACCATTTATGCATTTAAGTCTTTGACTGGTCGTGTACTTAATTTATCTTCTATTATTTTTGTAGTACAAATACCATAAGGTGTCTACTTTTATTGCTTTTGAAAGATTAATAGTTGCTATACACACTCCTCTACTAAATGTAAAGTTTGATGTCCATCCTTTTTCAATGGTGTAGTTCATTGAACTAGGACTACTCTTATTTCAATCATTTAAAATTCTGAGTTTGGTGTTAAGTAATGGGAAATGGGGTAGTGCTCAGAATTTAATTTACTATTGTTGGGGCTTCTCATTAATTGTGGGAGTAAATATGTATGTGATTTGTTTAAAAGACACATTTTGAAGAGTGGAAGAAGAAATGATCATGCAATTACATTCCCTTTCTTCATAACAATTAGGTAAGGTTTCTATCTACGAAAAAATATTAAATTGTTGATATGCCCAGTTGAAGCCTCTCTCTCTCTCTATACACCAGTGCAATAAAACTTTTGACGCATAGGTTGCTCCTATCAATGTTTCTTAAACAGTCCCATCCACTTAATTTCATTGCTGATATGTTGGTTTTATGCCACGAGTTTACCTGAAGTTGAGACCCTCTTTTTGTCGTTGTTTTAGGTGCAATTCTAATTTCACTCTTCAGATGAATTGATCTTCTAATACGTAATTTGTAGATACCCAAAAAAAATTTCGTTTTTAATATTAATGTTTGAAAAATGATTGATCATTGTATTTATGCATAATTATGTAATTTGGGGCCATTGTGTAATGGAAGGATAGTCATGTGACTTGAGGTTAGCATGTTTGCAATGTGGAGGGGTTAAGCGTAATAACATAAGTTGGTTTATGTTTATATCAAATGAGTTTTTTCCAAAAATCCATAACGTTTACCCCTCTCTTTCTCTGCCGTATGCTCTCTCTCAAACCCTCCACCAAGATTTCTTTGTCCAAGTGTCGATTCCTTCAAGAATCATTCATAACCCGTTTATATTTAAAGCTTGTTCGCGTGTGTTTGCTTAGGAAAATTTCATTTCAAAAGCTTTCAACATTTGGATCTAGGGCTTGCTATTGAAGCTTAGATCTTGCACTTTGAAACTTGAGGTAGGAATTTCTCACCTTCTTTGAGTGGTTATGACTTGTTGTGAACCACATTTCATGCTTTGATTGTCCATTGAAAGTTGAATTTAAAATTTAAAATTTTAGACCTGCAGATCTTCTTCACATTGCTGTTTGTTCCTGACCATCCGGATGACCCATTTATGCCCGTCTGGACAGGCCTGTTTGTTGCATGTCTTATGTTCTGAAATTTTACATCTCATCCGGATGGCGTATCTATGTCCGTCCGGACAGACTTGTTTGTTGTATCATTTGTATTATGAAATTCTACATCTCATTTGGATGGCCTATCTATGTCCGTCCAGACAGGCCTGTTTGTTGCATCTCTTATATTCTAAGATTTTACATCTCATCTGGATGGCCTGTTCATGACCCATCCGGATGAACTGGGATGTTTGATGAGGTTTCTTCTATGCTTTAAATTCTTGGGCTTTTATCATGATTATAGTATCAAATAAACTTATTGGAATCATAAAATAGATGGATATTGAATCTAAATACTTAACGAACATTGACACATGACCAATACGCGAATATTTCTAGCTTCTTTCGGGAGTGTGCTAGGGGGTAATACAACATTACTAGCTTCCTTCGAAAGTGTGCTAGGGGGTAATACAATATTACTAGCTTCCATCGGGAGTATGCTAGGAGATGACCCTATGTTACTAGTTTCCTTCAGGAGTGTGTTAGGAGATGAGCTCACTTCACTAGTGTCCGTCGGAAGTGTGCTAGGAGATGACATGATATTACTAGCGTTATTTGGGAGTGTGCTAAGAGAAAAGAATGAACACACGATTTCGACATAATACGAGATAATGTGTGCTAGAATTGGATGATGGCTTACTTAGATGACGAGTTGGATTTGTTTAATTGATGAATATATTATTCTTGAATATCTATACTTTGAGTTATAGAATGTCCTCTTTGTCCTTATTATTCATGTCTTATGACACTTCATTCATATTCATCGATACTGTATAGATTTTTCTTACTGGGCTTTGTAGCTCAACCCTTCCTTCTTTTCAGGTAAAGATCTAGAGCACTAGCATGAATTGTTTGACTTGCGTGAAGTGATATATTCTTTTTGGAAGCTCATACGAAGAATTTACTTTGCATCTTTATAAAACATTATTTTTGAGAGATTAGTTGTAACTTCTATTGTCTATTCTCTTTATTCGAAAGGAGAAATATTTAAACTCCTACTATGATCTTGATGTATATTGGGCCGGGTATTACCCTTTTTTGTGTAACTTTCATATTTTGAACTTATCAATGTATCATGAATGAATATTTTAGATTTACTTGTGAGATTTGTGGGATTTTTATTAATATTTTGTATTATTATATTTTATTTAAAATTGAGGGCGTGACATAATTGGGTTCTCCCAATATTATGAGTTGTTAAATTTATGTTTATTTTGTATATGTACACAAATTTCTTAAAGAATTGGGTTGAAATGAATATGCAAAGACATGCTTTGAGTCTCCTAAAACTTGTAATTGGAGTGAAGATGTACAAGAGAGTTTCAATACTTCACATCATTTTATTCTTCTTTCTTGGCTGTTTATATTGTTTTAAGGGGTTCGTTTCTCTATCTCTGATTTATCATTATATTTATGACTCATTATTTTTAGGACTATTGGACAGTTATGATGTATGATGTTGTCTTATATTTGAAATGTTCTTTTTAACCTTTTAGCTTCTTTCTGCCTGCATTATTTCTAAGATATTTGTATTATTATAGAGTACGATGTAACTGTTCACCGACATTGCTGATCAAATGGGACGAGTCTATGTGAAGATTAATTTCTAGCATTATTCGATTGATATTGGTGGTTAATATGAGTTGGATTTTTGTTGTATTGAACTCTCCTTGAATGTTACTGTTTTGTTTCAAGAATATAATAATTTGTTTGGAGTAACTTCCAACACGAGTCATTAGTTAAAATGCAAATTTTGAAAAGATAATTGAATTGAATTTAAGGTATGCGATCAATTGACCGATTAACTCAGTGTGATAGATGTTGGCTTTATTCTCAAGTGTCATTAGGATTAATAGATCAATTAACCTGAATTCAAAATTATTTAACATGCAACTCTCCTCCAGTCAATTAAATGCGGACCGTAGTTGCAGTTGATACATCATTTTACATATGCTTAAATGAAGATGGGGGGACCTCATGACCTAACGAAGACAAGGTACTACAAAAAGGAAGAGAGCCTTTAATAGCAGTCTCTCTCAACTTTCAATTGAAATCAACGGTTGCAATTATGCCTACCAATTTTTTTTTAGAATCAGTAATTTGAAGACCGATTTTAGTAAATTTTATTTTTTCTATATACCGAATTGGCAGTTGAGAGGGTACACTCATCTTTTCTATAAAATTCAAAGTATTCTGGTCAATTTTCATGCACTTTGACTAACATGTTTGCTTGAAGACGATTGAGTTCTATAGCCTTTGTGGTAACAAATACGTTGCGATTGCAGGCTGGCACAATCAATATTGGTATTAGGTTTCAAGGTTATTAATACCTTATCGTATCGGTCGGTACATATCATTTTGTCGTAAAAACAGTACCAGATATCTTTAATAACATATGATTCTAAATACTGGGTGGGTATCGACAATACCAATTTGTTTTTGTTTTTTTTTTAGAGTTGCGAAAAGGAAATTAATTTTTTTGACTCTCTCTCTACGGGTTTATATACATATATTGATAGTTGCGAAAAATCTGATATAGTACCTAATACATGATTGATACCGGTACGTAATGTACGAATGAAAAAATTGGTATTCAAAACCTTGCTAGGTTGGTATTAGGCATTCCAATCAATATTTGTACCGCTACTAAGCACTTGTATGATTTCTTCTTTTTTTAAAAGAAAAATAAAATCAAACATAAAATGCTAATATTTCTCGTTGTATCAATTTGTTTTGTCGCTATTAAGAAAAAATTTCAAAATTTTTTTTTATGTTCAAACTATTTCACTTATTATAGTTCGTTCATTTATTATTAAATCGTAACTCGATAATAATTTTTTTACACTCTCGTAGATTTCTCTTATTTGGTTAGAAAGAAAAACAGAATTTTCCCTTTACTTTTTATTCCTTCAATGACTTTCAACCATGACAAATGCCTCACTAGCTGATCAGTAGGCGTGAGAAAGTCCAAGCTTTCGACAGTAGGCTTCACCTTGGAAACCCGCTATTTAATTAGTTGATGGCGAGACAGCTCTTTAGACTTTTTACTAGAAATAGCCCCGTGCTTTATACTCATGACGTGTCTCCAATCTGTTCGATGTTGCTAAATACGATATATATTTTCCAATTAGGGGAGTATTTTTTTTATTAGGAAATGTACAAAAAAGGTCATGATAACAACTATGATATATACTATGCTTACTTTTTTTTTTTTTATTATAGGGCCGTTTGGATAGAGTACAAGAGAGATAATTTTTGGAGAGATGTAAAGATTGACGTGACACATTTAACATAATTTAAAAAGACAAAAATACAGAAATATAATTTTTCACTCTTTCAAAAATAGTACAGATATCCTTCCCTGCTCAAACATTATCTCCGAATATTACCCAAGAATAACACCTCAACTACAAAACAATCTTATTTTCTCATTTTATTTTCTATCTAAACTAAGTACTATTTTATCTTTTTTTTTAATGCATCATTTAAATTATCTATTTTTTTCTTTTCTCTATAAATATTACATTAATGTGGATTAATTTTTCAAAAAATAATACTCGCTCTTCTCTTATTCAACCTCGTTATCTTATTCTTTAAAAATAATTTTTTATCCAATTAACCCGTAACATAAATTCTTGTGTTACGTCGAGAGAGAGAATTTAAGAGGGGCATGAAGAAGTAGCATAAACTGGTAATAAACAGTGGAACTACAATGAGAATTGGAAGAGACGACAGAGATCTGGAAATAAAAAAGAGTAGATAGTCGTAGGGCAGACAGACACGAGGGACGCTGAAATCTGGAGATGAGTCGCCAGGTCATGAAGTGGAAACAGACCATCCACCACCCCATGTGGCTTTCTTGACTTCTGTCCTTATTTGTATTTATAACGCTTCCATTTTTTTCTCTCTCTAGCTACAGCTAGAAAGATATATATATATATATAAATATATGTATCTTTCGTCCACCATAAAGTTTCCGTACCTCCATCAACCTCAATGCACTCTGCACCACAAGTTCATGGAAATGAAACACAATGAGTTAGCACCAATTATTTATGGTCTTGTCCAAATACAACTCATTTTTAAAACTTATATTATTTTTTTATTTTTATATAATTTTTTTATTTTTCGTTAATTTTTTATGTATTTTTAGTTCGACTCAATAATAATTTTTAGAAAATTATAAATAATGAATAATTTTAATTTTTTAAAAAGACAAAAAATATTTATTCGTTGTCTTCGTTAGTAATTTTTTTTAATTTTTAGATATAATTATATTTTTAAAATTCATAGAATGACCAATAATTTATAAAAAATACAAATAAATCGTGCTTAAAAATAATTAAGCAAGAGCAAATGGTAGTGGAACAAATCCTATGAACCAGATCTCAATGGAAATTTTAAATTTTTAAAGGGACAATCAATTAGTACATGTCTTCTTTGAAAATTGGATTAAATTTGTAAGAATACCTATAGCTAGAAATAAAAAAATTCTGCTGAGAATTCCCCAACTGTATTTTTCATGAAGAAGTAAATTGACTCACATAACTAACAAAATTTCCGAGATTAATTTCTTTTTAACGTACTTTTCGGGGGGAAAAACCTAAGATTCTTTTTAGGCAATATTTCTTATTTTTTAGAATTAAAAAAATTAATTCTTTAAATTGATGCAAAATATAAAAATATATTTTTAAAATTTTTAACAAAATTACAACTAAAAGTAACTATAAAAAATCAGTTTATTATCAGCGAATGAAATAATTCTAAGCAAAGCTCTTAATTTTGCAGGCATCCATCAGTCTATCTGTGTGTGTGTGTGTGTGTGTGTGTGTGTGTGTGTGTGTTGGTATTAGTAGTGATTCGTGGGATGTATCTGCAAAAGCAGGAATGCCGGAGAGAGAGAGAGAGAGATACTTGGAGCAGTCAGTGGAAGGGCTGATGTTGTAAGGAAGGTTAACACCACATTTGCCGGGGAGGGAAGAAGCAAGACTGTAGTTGATACCAGAGATGCCAGTAGCAGCAGACTTGATGCACTTGCATACCCCCTGGCGGTCAGGGGTGGTCTTAGCCGCGTTGTTTAGGGACCTAATCCCGTTGCAGCATGCTGGCGGCACTCCCCCACCCTTCTTCAGGTAGTTGATGCATGGGGACAGGCTTGACACCACCTGCCCACACGATATCGCCGCCTCCGCATGGGGTGCACCAACCACCATGCACATTAGCACTACTAAACAAGCCACCTTCATCCCCATTCCTGATGACCTACCCATTTTCAGCCAACAAAAACTCTCTCTCTCTCTCTGTGTGGACGTATGTGGGTGTGGTAATCTTCTAACCTGGGGGAAGGTGTTTATATAGAAGTGGGGAGAGTGTAAACCAGAGTAAAAACGAAGAAAGTAAACCAGAGTTAGAAAAAAGGAGTATTTAATTATGTGACATGACAGACATGATTATTGCCTGTCGTCTTCATAACACCTTCCATGAATCACGCATTATTTGACACCTATCCAAAAAAATTGGGTTAGTGTTATTATTTGGCTTAAATTATTGAAATTATTATTATTTATTTTTATTCAAATTATTTTTATATTTATTATATCTTGATTATTTGTTTTGGAGTTTATTTGTTCGTCTCGATTAAAAGTATAAAAAAGTTCACTAAATGCGAAAAGTAATCTAAAACAATATGTTTTGAAGTATTTTTTATTTTTCTAAATTTATTTTAGTTTTTAAATATAATTTTATACTTTGTAAATTACTTTCGTCGAGACAACTAACAAATAATCAAAAATTAATGCAAAATAAAAGTTATAAAAAATTCAAATAAAGATAAAAATTAATAATTTAATAATTTAATAAACATCACATCTCAAATAAACAAGCTTAAGGTAATTTTAAATGTGAACGTAAAGTAGGTTTCTTACCAATCTTTCGGATTACATTTGGCAAATGATTAGGAGTGTCGGAATTCTTTCTGCTCACAATGATGATATGTTAACCAACTATAAGGTTTCCAATCACGTTGGATTATCCAAGTGTGTGTTAGTGAGATAATAAAAGTATCCCACTTAAATGGTCCAAGTCCACGCAAACTACTTTATTTGTCAATTTTTTAAAACTAATTAACTATCTTAATTTAAGAAATTAAAAAAAAAACAAAAATGTATGATTAGGGGTGTCTAAAAAAGAATAAAAAATTCAAAAAAAATAATAATACAATCAAGTGCTTTTAACATTGTCTTATTTTTAATATTTTTTGGTTAAATTTGTTGAGACGAATAATAAACAAAAATACAAAAATTTAATGAAAAGCCATATGAAAAATTACAAAACATCAAATAATACCATGTCTTTAATCCAAAACTTAGCCTTAATTCGTAATACTATTACTAATACACGGTTGCATCCAATATTAATTTGTTCGCCGTAACGAATTGAATGTGGGGCTACAAATAAAAATGGTTGGTAGTTGGGCTAAATTGAATGTCATCTTAACTTCAATTTGAGACGGTTGAACAATGGAATGCTCTAAATCTAATTGACATCCTTTCAAATCAAACAAACAAAGAGGGAGTTGAAAAACTACCACGAAATTAATGACACCAGTATTTAATGACATCTTAGAGACGGTTGAACAATAATCACATCAGTATTTTTAATTTGTTGGAGCACATACAAAACTAATCCTAACACTTAGTTATTAGGGAAAAGAGTTATGTAGTATTTGTGGTTTTTTTGTTAGGACACCACGAAAATAAAAACAAGAAATAATTGCACGACCGAAAGAATACGGAACACAGATTTATGTGGTTGCACTACAAGAAAAAACATTTTTTGTGATGAAAAAATTAGTCAATAAAAGGCCGAATTTAGTCACTAAAAGTCAACCGTGACTAAAAATATTTTGGTCATCTAACCCTGGTCATAGAAGAGGTATTTGTGACCAAAAATCTTTGGTCACAAAGGTATATCATTTAGTGACTAAAATATGATTGCTGAATGTTCTTTTTAGTGACCAAATGGGTTCGTCACTTATATTTGGTGGTCATTAAATAATTTTTTCAGTGACCAAAAGTAGTCACTATTGGTATCCTACTAAATTAATCACGAAAAGTTTTGGTCACTAAAGAAGATATTTTTAGTGACCAAAATAATTGTCACTATTTTTACATCTTTTAATGATCAAATATTTTAGTCACCAAATAATTTTTTTGGTGACTAACCTTTGATCATTATTGATATCCTATAGTGACTAACTAAATTAATCACAAAAAACTTTTAATCACTAAATACTATTTGCAATGACCAACTATTAATCGCCAACATATATTTTATTTTTATTATATTTAATTGCCTACGACTGATCACAAAAAGTTATTTTTCACGACCATAACCGAAAAAGAGCAGTATGTCTTGGGATGGGAGAAAACCTACTAATACCACAATAACTCAAAGAACTGGTAACCAACCCATATTAATTAACCCAGTAACTACATAATTTGGTGGTGACAAGTTCAATGCACGTGGATGAAGATGCAAAATCACAACCACAAAAAAACTGTAAAGGAAAATTAATCACCCAAAAACATTAAAATATCTTGTGTGGACATTTTTAAGTCCATTCCTCTCACTACTCCAAACGGAGAGTCCATTTTCTTCCTGGCATGCTTTCTTGATCGTTTTTGCTCAAGAGGCCATTTCTACTGCTTCATCAGCAGAGGTGTCGCTGCTTTTTATTTGACTCAACAAAAAAAAAAATCACAATTGTCACTAGAAAGACGCAAAACATCTTTTCTTTAATCATACCAAGAAAAAAGAAAAGAAGTAAGAGAGTTCCCTATAAGTCAAAATGAAACATTCAGCTTCCTTATAAAACATTCAAGCAGAGAATACCATTATAAATCACACGTCTTTTCATCACCAGTTACTCTCCCCTCACCATCTGAAATGGTCACCATTTGTGTGGAATGTTGTGCTTCGCTGCTACAAACCATCTTTATTATTAAACATTCATATGAAAGCATATAATAAGTTGCCAGTACATGGGACTTATGCATCACATTAATAATTTCAAATGAATACTAAAACCTTCAATATATCAAGGGTCTTTCCACAACCCTTTTGTAGACCTCATACAACCTCCTTGATCCGCACAAGTACATGTTCTGCTTAGGAAATCAGGCAACTCACTGGACAAGTGCAAAATATAATCAGGAGTTGTAAAATAGTTATGCTCCTAAATAAACTTAAAGGCGACGTAAAAACTAAATTCTACTTATTACTTGGCGTCAATTATTTCAAGCAATTTACTTTGACATCTGTTGCTAAAAACCTAAGAGACAATTTCGAAGTTATATTAATCGAGCTAATAGTTTTTATTATGATTTCTATACAAGAGACATACGTGAATCTTCAAAGCTGTTTTTGGATCAAGAAAAGACTTCACTATGCTCCATTGCAGCTGAAAGCTAAGACCAGCATTTACAATGAACATATGACCAAGTGTCTGCAAAATAGTCATCCCAAAGTCAGAAATCTGTCAAGGGCATACTTTTATATTTCAAATTTGCAAAATCATTGTATCATACCACAGGATAGTTGTCATTATCAAACTGCCGTAGCTACAACATGAATGGAGTTGAATATAATCTCACAAAGCCAAGTGAGTAACAATTGCTTTATAATGACTGGCAGATACAAAATGATTTTTGTCAAAGAAAACATACCACGCCTTGAAATCAACTACTTTATTTTGTAATTATCTACCTTAAATTAGCTAATTTATTTTGTAAAGGTCGAACGTTATAATAAGTTTTTGCAAGTGTAACAACATTGGTATGTAACAACATCTTACCAATGACCTTTGCTTATGCAAACACACAAACATATGCAATAACTAAAATCTATCAAGAGTTGAGACCAATGCAGACAAATAAATTAGCAACTGTAGACTTCATTTTTAGCAAAAATCAGTCGTATTTGATACGGAAGGGTAGCCGAGGACTGCCAAATTAGAAGAAGATGAATAAACAAAGAAGTACGACAATTCGTGCATAAAGCATTCAAAGTGTTGACAACCAAATTACAGTAAGAAAATCAACTCGGGGCATGAGGGAAAAATAGGTGCATGCTAAGCCGAATGGGCCATAAAATTGGAGCTAAGGGAAACCAAAAAATAATAATCTTGGCATACGAAAGTATAGTCTGAGAGCAAAAGGCAACACTCAAACAATGAAGTCCTTCAATGTGGTACTATCTAAACAAGACTTCCCGTATCTACTGTGGTATGAGCGTCATGGATAATCCACAAATATCTGCTATAATCAAAACAACAGTTTGAAAGGATAAAGGCTTTAGAATGTTTCTAGGTTTATGAGTCTTGTAGGTACCTCTAATACATAAGCGTTACATTCAGCCATTTACAATGCAATGTGCAATATGTGAAATCAGCCACGCCTTCCACCATGCTACATGGTCTATTAATGCTACATTAGGACACTAATGTGTGAAGAAAAGACCAGTCCTCTAGAAACTAACTCATACCATACAACAAAAAATATAATAGCATATTGAATACCACCAGCTTTCCCTCCTTACTTCGAGCAGTGCTACAGACACACATGTACAGAAACAGACACGGACAAATATGTTTCTGCAATCGTTGGACGCACCTGGCACTCACACACATGGAAGATTTGTGTTCGGACATCTATGCACAAAGTATTTTCCTATTACTTCTAGGAACTTCGAAACAAAACAAAAAAAATTGGCATTACCTGTGCTATTAGATATCATGATTTACATGGATAATAGGTTGTGTAAAAAAACCATCTTTTCTTTCTTTCTTTCTTCTAATTTGCTGCTATTCATAAATGGAATATGGGTATGGGGAGGACACTCCTAAGCTGTATTAGTGTCACCAATCTACCTTCTTTCAATTTTCGGCTTAATGTTTTTGTTCTATTTGAAGTTTGGTAATTAGGCTTTTATGGGGTAAGGGTTAATAAAAAACCAATATCATAACTTAATTGCTCCTAATACAAGTCTGACCTTGCACACCCATCACACAAACCAAATCCAAAAATTCACCAACTGTTGAAATGCGTGAATCACAAACTGTTGAAAGGAAACAAAGATGTTCATAGTCTTCAACAAACATACATCATAAAACTAACCTACTATAGGTGTGTGGAAAAAGTATACATATGTATTATACGACTGACCCATTTCAGATTAGTTCCATTTTTTAGAATCGCCACCAGAGAGAGCTACCAAAGGGCCTGACTAGCCGAAAAACCGCCATGGAAGAGCGAAATCGTTCCTTCCGTTGATTGGGAAACTGGAGATTGTGTTGGTGAGGGGGTCATGAGGTGAGGTAGATCATAGGGCAAAGAACGAGCTGGAGGACTTGAAGTAGTCACACACACAAATCGACCGAGAGAGACACGCAGTCACACATAAATAGATCGATCGAGAGAGAGAGTATTGAGTAATGGATGAGCGAAGGTGGCGATATCAGTATGACTGTAGAGAGAAAGAGTTGAGATAGATATTTATTAGATATATTAGATAATGGATAGGGCTTTAGATTAAACTAAATGCCCAAATAAGTAAAAAATGACAAATTGGTAAATCAAGATTGGAATCAGTATTGATAATCGATATTTTAATATTTTTAGTGTATTTAGTATAGTTTTATCTGTACTGAAAAATGGACAAAATTTTCTTTTGTATTATTTTTTATCCTTATAAATAATTTTTTGTAGTTTTTTATTTACGTTAATTTTTTTGAATTATTGGTTTGTCTTGACAAGAGTTTTTAAAAAATTTAAAAATTAATTAGCCAAATTTTAAAAAAATAAAAGAATCTATAAATATAATCTGTTCTGACTTATTTTTCATTTTTAATAAATTTCTATAGTTTTTTGACATAATTTCATAAATTATAGATTTAGGATTAGAGTTTATGGTTTAGGAATTTAGAATTAGGGTTTAGGGTTTAAGAATTTAGAATTAAAAGTTTGCATTTATGGTCTAGGGTTAGCATTTACAATCTAGATTTTAAGATAAGGGTCTAGGGTTTAGATTTAGGGTTTGGGTTATAGGGCTTAGGGCTTAGGTTTTAGAGTTTCAATCAATCACAATAATCGATCTGAACTGCCAGGACTTCACATATTTCTTGTCCATTTAGTGTCACCAAAAGCGGGGATCATCAGATATTGACTATGGCGTGATCGGATTACATTTAGTGCATTTTGAGGCATTAAAAGCTTATAGTGCACTACCTAATCACTACCTGAGTTTTGTTTTGGCAATCTACACCGTCTATCTACTATGTATTAGGGAGTACATCATTGTACCAAGAATAAAGTTAGTTAGGTATTGCTATACACTTGAAATGAATAAAAACTCAATTTTTTTATGAAATTATGTTTCAATCCTTGAGTTTTCTAAATTCGATCGAGTCAAAATTTGATATTTATAATTTAATTAATAAGCACAACAAAATCAACGGTGTTAATCATCATTATTGTGTCGTGGTCCCATGACTATTGTATATTCAATTATAGCACAATAATTAGTTTATAAAGAACTAGGTTTGAATGTATATATTTTTAAACTATCAACTCAATTTTGATAATGGTCGATCTGAACCGTTAATACTTCACGTCTCATTGATTCATTTAGAGTCACCAAAAATTGAGATTATTGGATATTGGATATCCGCGTGATCGGATCACATTTAATGCATTTGAGACGCCAAACATTCTGTGACCAATAAAAGTTTTAGTCTCTAAATGTCTCGTATTTTGTGAGTAAATAAAATTTGGTCACCAATTGTATTATTTTCTGTGACCAAAACAACAGAAAGTAGTCACAAAACATGTAATTTTTGTAATTAATTATTTTTGGTGACTAAACAAGTGGTCACAAAATATATTGAACATATCTTTGGTGACCAAATATTAGTCACCAACACTATTTTCATATTCTTTCGTGACGAAAAACAAATTTAGTCACTAAAAAGTCTGACGATTAAAACATTTTTGGTCACTAAGTGTTCTATATTTTGTGACTAAACAAAATTGATGACAAATTGTGTACTTTTAGTGACCAAAATGTATTTGGTCATGAAAAGTGGTCTAGAATGCATAATTTCTAGTAGTATTGTAAGTTAAGTAAATTATTTAATTATTTAAATTACAGATTGTTAGCGTATTTCAGTATGATGAGAAAAAAACTAAGGTTACATTCGGGAAATTACTATTCATAGAAGAACTTGTAAAAAATCACAAAAAGATCACATGCTCGAGGAATTCCTTGCGAATAACAATTCCCTTCCAAGAGATATAGAAGACCATTTGGTTAACTTGTTTTAAAGGATTTTACTTTGTGTACAGACCTATAGCACTGATCATATACAGATTGGGGCCCATTTACATTTTAAATCATTTTCTCTCTCATGCCACTTCCCAAATCCCAATCCACCTTCCTCTTACTCTATTTTCTCTCTCCGGCCCTCCCACTCTATTTTCTCTCTCCAGCTTTTCTCACTTATTACTTTTCCTGTTATTAATATCCTAATAAAACATTCTTGAAAAAAATTACAAAGACAAAAATAATGTAAGATAATATTTTTATATTTGAGTTATATTTAATTTGTGTAGTTTTTTTACAATTTCTTGATTATAATATTTTTAATTTTTAGTGATAAATTAATAATTTTTAAAAACAACAAAAATTAAAAGAATTAAAATAAATAAATATCCTAAAAAGGTAGACAAAAATGAGGGATTTGGAATTGTGTGATGTGCTAAGGTGCATCACACAAGCTGTGCTTCCGGCATAGTTTTGTGCTTAAATCAAAACCTTTTTTTGTACTTTGTGCACACACTATTTTAACAAAATTTTATTTTAAAATTTTAAATTCGTAATTAATTTTAAAATATTCATTTAAGTCAACGGTAAATTTTAAAAAAAAATTTAAAAATAAAATTCAAAAAACACGATCGAAAAAAATTTTAATTCAGTCATTTTTTTTAATACAAAGATGACAAAATGGGCATATTTTTAAAAATTTTCCACGCCACACTTATTTAAACCATTTTCAATCATGTTATCTAAATCTTATTTTTTAGAAGGCACAACACACACTCCAAATTCAAAAAAGAGTGCACTTGGAATTACTGGACTATTTTTTTTACTTTTGATTTTCATATTGTGCCTCTAACTTCACAAAAAATCCAAAAAACTATTTTCTAGACAAAAAAATATTTTTATTTCTACCGAAAATAATTATTAATTTTTAACTTGACCAATTTGTAGATATTTTGTGAACTATTTTATGGTTTTGCCAATAGATTTATCAAGTTATTTCTAACAACATCTAACACTATGTTAAAATTAGGCAAAAAAATAAAGATTAAATTAGATGAGATGATTTATCCAAATATTACATAAATTTAACTTTTAAAAAGAATAAGAAATTGCCGATCAAATAAATGTTATAAAAGACAAAGAAAATTGAGTTTTAAAAATACTGCACGCACTTAGGACATTTTTTTGTCTATCTTTTTAGAATTTTTTAATTTAATTTTTGTGTTAATTTGTGGTTTTTAATGAACAACTCTTTTTTATTAAAAAAATTCAAGTGTGTTCATTTTTCTTGGGAAGCAGGAGAGAGAAAATAGAGGGAGAAGGCCGGAGAGAGAAACTAGAGTGAGAGGGACGTTGATCGGATTGAATGAATAGTAGGAGAGAGAAGGATTTTGAAATGTGAATGAGGCCCAGTCTGTACAAGAGCATTCGCACTAATCTTCTTATTTTTTATACCAAATTACAGAAAAAAAATTTACTTTTGAAGTTCAGCACAACATGTACAGAGCTAAAGTGACATAACTATTTGTTTTCGAGACCCAAACACAAGTACATACATTTAAAAAACTATTATAAATATATTGAATATTCGGATCATCAAAATATAATAAAAAAATAAAAAGTCTGTATTTTAACAAAATGAGAGTGTCCACGTATTGCGTAGTCACATAGACGTAGACTAAAATATATATTTAGTGATTCGTAGGGTTCAAGTCACTGTACAAAAAACTTAAAAAATTGAGGGAGAAGAGATATGTATGAACTTTTTACTTGTAAAGAGAGAGAAATATAACATCCAAAACAACTTGTAAATTGAGACCGTAGGAAATCAAGTCATAGAAAGCCCAAACAATTGATTGAAAAATGAAATAAAAAAATGTATTAGATAAATTAAAGTTCAAAATTAAGCATGGAATATTATACTTTATAATGTCCAAAGCATAAAGTCGTTTAAGTGATCCTCTACGAAAACTTAACTCTCTAATAAATTAGTATACTTTTAACAAATTCCATGACCTATTTATCACGAATATGTAGGATTTCTATACGTTTTATAGGAGGAGACTATCATCACTCCATCTGGCAACATAGTCCATAATTCCACTGCTAACTTTATTGAATTAGAATGCAAATAAGTGGCGAATTCAGAAATTTCATGTACGGAGTTACTTATTTATAATAATTTTTTTTTTAAAAATTTAGAAGTCATACTGTAATATAACGAGAGCAAATTTAGCTTAAATTTAAATTTAGATTGTATGTCAAAAATATGAGAATGAGATATAGACTGTGTTATGAGCACATCACACATGTGAGAAAAATAGTACCGTTTTGAATTTTAAATAAAATATCTTTTGTGTGTTAAAATACACATCGTTAACAAAATCTTGTTTTAAAATTTTGATTTTGGGGTTAATTTCGATTTTTTTAAGTAAATGGTTATTTTTTAAAATATTTTTAAAAATAAAATTCAGAGAATACGACAGAAAGGGGTTCAACTGATCTGTATCAGTCACTTTTTTTTAATACGGTGGTGACAAAAATTAAAAACAAAAGCAAAAAAATATGCACATTTTACCACTATCGCATTAAAAAAAGTAACTAATACTGCTTATTTAAATCCCTTTTGATCGTAGTTTTTAGATTTTATTTTCGAAAAAATTCTAAAAATTCATCATTAAAAAAAATATTTCAAGATAAATCGTGAACTCGAAATTTTAAAATAATTTTTTTAACGGTATATGTGCACACAAAACAGAAAATGTGTTTTATTTGGAATCCAAATCCGTTCAAAAAAAAAAAAGATAGGTAGAATTCCCAAGGGATCACGTGACCCATGGGCCCAAGGTACATCCGTCACTCACCACAACCCACCTTCTCTTTTCGAAAATAGCCCTCTCAACCACTACTAACTTCTACATGTTCATGTCAACTATTTTTTAACACGAGATTTATTCTTTTTCTGCAAAATACAAAACTAACATTTCAAAATGAAAAACATAATTTATGCCCGAGCTTGAGAAAGAGAAAGTATTTGGTGTAAAAATTGTTGTAATAAAATGGAAAAATATTACTTTTTTTTTTCTTCAACCAATAATTTATCGACAAGAAATTGGTGAAAATTAAGGCGTAGATTAAATCGCTCTCTTAAGACGATATGAGCCGTCTATAGAAGATTTTCGGTATAAAATACTGCAAAATGTACGCCGTTCCCTGGATACAATAAACCCAACCACCAATTATTGTAAACCCTTACAAACTTAAACTACTCAATGGATGAAAAACTTTCAAAACAATACTTTCTTAATTCAAGGAAAAACTCTATTCATATAGTACAAGTAAAAGCACTTCTCTAAAAAAATCATTTCCTTTTCTTTTTTAGTTTTGCCAAAGGCAGACTTGCATGGATGAAAAATATAACGCTCTAATTTCTCGAGACATTAATTAAAATCTTTTGTTCAATTATTTAATTAATTAAAACATAAATTAAAGACATACTTTTTAATATTAAAATAAAAACGACATAAAATAATTCTCCAGCAGCTCTCGACTCCTCCTGCTCGGGCGGATTCTTCAACTGCTCTTCAACATCTGGTATGAAACATCAAGGGTAGAGAAATTGCACCGATAAATTTTGAGACTCAATAGAAAAATTGAAAACCAAACTCAAAGAACATAGCACATACAACAAGGTAAATAGATATATCATAGCTAACAGTATCAACAAGTGCGCAGATATTCAATGTAGTAAATAAGATAATTACAACATATACTGATACAACGAAAGACAGTGAAATAACACGAGTGATTTAAATTCAATCTTCTTTCTTTTCTTATAATCGGGACGATGCCCAGTAGGAATCAAACCACCATAGAATATGACACGGTGACCAGAGGGAATCTAACACACCTTGGGAATGGAATTCGAAATACAAAAATGAAGGGGAATCGAACCATCAGTCACTTCGAGAATCTAACCCGGAACAAAAATGAAGGGGAATCGAACAACCAATAATCTCGAAAATCTAACCTAGAATAGAAGTGAAGAAGAATTGAACTACCAATCACCTCGAGAATCTAACCTGACACAAGAGTGAGAATGAGAATTTAACCACCAACAACCTCAAGAGTCTAACCCAGCACAAAAATGAAGGAGAATCGAATTACCAATCACCTTGAAAATCTAACCCGGAATAATATCAGGAATCTAATCTGAAACAAGAGTGAGAATGAGAATCTAACTATCAACCACCTTGAAAATCTACCCAGAACAAGAACCGATCCAAAGAATCTAACCCACGGGGATTGTCTCGGGAATCTAACTCGGAAAACAAATGAGGAGCATAACAGCTGTAATTAAATTATTTTCATTTTTATCACCTGTTTAGGTTCTTACCAACACAATCAGAATTTTTCAACAACTATCATGTTATCCACAAACAAGATCCATGTACATCGAAACAACATCAAAGGTCCGTCTTACACATTCCCGCTCAAACGAGGTCCAATGGGGACTCATGAACATAAAATTAGTACCTGTATACTTGTGCACAATGTACATGTTTTCGGATTGTAATTATACAGTCTGATCTAGAACCCATGCATTCGAACAACAAGCTAAAATATTTTAGAAAGTTTCTAAATTATAGCTACTGACAGATTTCTGAACACCAAAAACTGCATCACCAACTTCAAACAAAAAACTAGTTTTTCTCAGGTAAAAATAAAATACAAAATTCACATATTTTGGAAGTTTTATGTGTCTAGTTTCAAATAAAATAAACGGTGCGCAATTTTGATACTCATGCTAAAAGTTATAGTCGTTTTCCTAATATGTGTCAGTGCAGCCTGCACAGTGACGAATTCGCAACAGCTCAGTTATGAATTTTTGTAAAATTTTAGGCTTCGAAATTTTTACCTAACACAGAAGACACATAAAAAGCAACTCTCAATAAAAATTTCTGATTTTTTGAAGCCTTCGAACAACCTTAACAAAAAATTTCAAATTTAGGTTATCGCTATGTTTCATTTTTTATATTCGTAATTTTCTAGGCTTCATGTGTTCTAGCACGAATAGATCAAAATTCACATAATTATAAAAATCTAAACATGCAATCATATCACAAATAAATTTTTAAGGATTAGAGATACGATTTTTCTAGCTCGATTAGTTATTCTCGTGCGATTTGGCTGGTATTGGACGGTGGTTTGGCTCATCTACTCTCACGGCAGAAAGCTCCCACTCCCTCTATCCTCACACCCTCTTTCTCCCTTGTTTTTCACTAGTCTTGCCAAGTAAAGCGTGAAAATGAAAATGATGTAGCTGGGTTTTGTTTTAATAGAGGTGAAAATCTAAAAGATATTCAACTGCTGAGGAGAATGTGAAAATGAGCAAAGGTCTCTCAACTTGGTAAGGGAAAAGTTTTTGGATATTTTATTTGGTACTTCACACATTTCTCGTTTGCACGTGCACTCGCACCCGGGTCCAATTATTCGAAATATTAAAATAAATACAAATTCAAGTTATAATAAATATAATTGCAGGAACATTTTATTAGTTAAAGTTCTAAATAAAGGTATAAATGATTTTAAAAGTAAACTATTAAAAAAATTATTATCTTGTGTGTGTGTGTGTGTTTTTTTTTTGGAAAAAATAAAATTCCGAGTCATTACAAAAAATACATATGATGATAACTAGAACAAATAATGATAGGCCAGATAAATATTCAATTCAAAAAATATTACTGCCATTCCCTTGATAAAGAAACCTTGAAAAGCATAGCAACAGTCATCCTTATGCCATAAAAACCAAACGGTAAAATTCATAATAGCAGTTATAAGGTTTTGATTGTTTTAAACGGTAAGATTTCACATAAAGATAGGGGATTAATTTAAGAAAATCAAAACAGTAAAACAATGAAATTCATAATAAATATATAAAATTGAAGAACATTGATTTTATTTAAATGAATTATTATTTTTATAAAAATATTTTAACAAACACTATATACAAAAATCAAAAATCAAAAATCAATTGGGACATCCTACAATTCGGCCAATCAATTTGCCAAGGAAAGAATTTGTGAAGAAGAAGTAATGCCTTGGAAAACAGAGAAACACGGCATGTGATGTGGGGATGACATGCATTTCCAACAAGAGCAGAGCATCTCATGTGCTCTTGGTACTAACAGTATTTACTACACTCACTCAGTTACCTGAATAAATTTCATTTCAAATGTAGCTTTTAATTGAGTAAAATTTCCCATACAGGCCCAGAGATAAAAGTAGACTCCTTTCATTTGGGTCTATGAGTTCCACAAATATTAAATACTTGGCTGAATTTGATCTGATTTGATTATTTAATTATTATTTTGTCCTTATATGGAATTTTTTTATAATTTTTTATTTTTTGTGGATTATTGATTTTTCTCGATGAGAGGTTTCAGAAAAATTATAAATAATAGACCAAATTTGAAAAAAGTTCAAAAAATATAAAAATAATTCAAAAATAGAATTTTTTGTGCTTATTCGTTGTCTTTATCGATTTTTTTTTTACTTTTAGACATAATTTTATATTTTTTAGATTTGTCTCATCGAGACAGACCAATAATTCATAAAAAATTAAGACCAAAATAACAAATAAATTTATTTTTAAATAAAAACAAAACTTGTTTACGAAATGTCTTACGGGCTTATCTTGAATTCTAAGTTCAAACTTTCTGTAATGTGGACTGTTTCAATGCCTAACCTTTTCTGCTTGTCAGTCCTTTTGTACCTTTTAGTTTGAACAAGCTCCATGGAGAATCCCTAGCATGTTATGGGTCCGCCTTCATTTCTTACCTTGGCTTTCGTATTTGGTGTTCTGTATTTTTTAATTTAGACTGTCATCGTAACCAATTCTTCAATACACTAAGATCTCGCATACGAACTAACTTATAGAAGGCATATGCATAGTACGGGTAAGTCCAAACCGAAACGGTGGTTTGGTTTAGTTTGTTTTTTTATAGAAAATTTTGTTCGATTTTAATTTTTTATTTCTAAACACCAAATTCAACCGAAACATCAATTTTTTGGTATGTATTTATTTTGTACTATGTATCTTTTCATAATTTTCATTTTTTTAAATATGTATTCTTTTAATTTTCTTTAATATGTATTTTTTTATGTTGATCTTAATAGCTCAAATGCTTATTTTTTATTCAAAAAATCTCATTTTTTGACACTTGACTTGATACAACCAAACCGAAATTAACTAAATCGAACCATACCAAAATCAAAGAAACCAAAATTTGATTCGGTTTCGATTTGAAAAATCATAAATTAAAATTTCCGAATAGATCCGTGTTTCTTCTCCAACCTGAATTAAACTGGACTAGTTGTGTTGAAAATTCGAAGAGACTCAAAGATGTTAATGAAATGGATACCGGAGGGCCTATCGACAACCAGAATGTCTTTTCTGTTTCGCGTACCAAGAGTCTCCATAATAACCACTTCATTCAAAGGTCCTTCAAGGCTCCTTCATGGCTAACAAGCCAAAGGACTTCAATTTCATGAGTCAAAGGTCCTCCGTGGCTCTTTATATACATCAATCTCGTTTTTGGTTGGTGGTACAATATTTACACGAATTTTTGTCTACGAAGAAATCCTTTGTTTACGTTTATTCTAAAGAGAGAGAGAGACATACATACGAAGTTTCGTCAAGCGAACGTTGCAAGGTGTTATACCGTTCGTAAGATCCGCTTTCCCTAAAAGACGACGCCGAATCAAATCTCCAACCCATGATGAGGCGACGATTTAGTCTTAAAGGCCGGGACTGTGTGAAACACATGACTCAGTTCGATAAATTTGTTACTTTTTTTGGTTTTCTATTTCCTATTGTTTTGTATTGTAGTATCAATTCTGTATTTTATTGATTCGATTATGAAATAGATGTATATTTTCTAGAGTTCGAAAGTGTGTTTACAATCTTTCTCAATAATATTTTTCCAACATGTTGTAGCCCTAATGTGCAGGGAAGTCAAACACAAAAAAAATACCCATCAGACAGTCCAACCAATTTTTCCAAGATCTGGAAAACGTGTTGTTGCAATGACGCGCTAATTGATTTTCCAGTATTCAATTTTAATTTCATTAATTTTTTGAATTAATCTGTGATTTAACTTATGTAATTATAAAAGACAAATAAATAAAAAATGCAAGAAATCATAATACATAGATATACGTGAAAAACTCTGAGGCGAGAAAATTTTTTAGCCCAAGTAATCTTAACCCGCCTCATTATTTACGGTCCATTTCATTATTAGCCCAGTTCAAAATACAACCCAATTCAACTCTAGTCTAATTTGTTTTCAAGAAAATAAATCCCCTAATCTTACAATCAATCGGCCCCTTCACCAGAATCGCAACCGCCAAACTCTCACGCCCACTCGACGTCGCCTTAGTCTAAATCGTGCGGACTCATCTGGTACTTTCTGTCTCACATTCGACAGTTCCTTTAGTGAAGTCTATTTATCATGAATTTGATTTTGCAATTTTTTTTCTTTAATTCATTGGGTTTCATGGTTGGGTAATGTAGTGTTTGTGAAATAAAAGTTATCTCTTGTTCCTGTCAATCTGTTAGATTTAGGAAGTGAGGTTGAGGATGTTGCTAATTTTAAGGGATTTGTTTGCATTTTTTTCTGGATCAACTGAAGTTTTATCCATGATGTTACTCGAGGACTATATGTCATTGGGTATTTTGTAATTCGTTAAATTTGATCGCTCAACTGGGTTTTAAATGTCTCACAAGGTGTTTCAACTTATGGGATGGTGTGTGTGTTTAATTAATAGGCCTCCCAGGCACTGTTTGTTGGGTTTAAGATTAGTAATATTAATTCAGTGGCCCCCCCAAAACTAGTTAGTTGAATAGGAGGCATACAAGCCCATGCTAGTTTATAAATGGGCTACACTCTAATTTCCATACACTAAGACCATCGATGTTGTAAAGCAGTTGGGGAATTAAGAGACCCTAAAAAATACAGTATTGTGAGATTCAAAATTCATAAAAATGAACACCAAAATTGGTTTGAGAAAGAGCCCACAAATGCCCAAAACTCCATTTTCGCAGACAAAATAAGAAGTAACTGTTATCAATCCATTTTCGATATTTCATTGCTAAGTAAGTGGGTGCTATTCCTGGGTCAGAGTTCTTCTACCAAGTAACAGATTAGAGCTGTAAAGCTCCCTTTGACAAAAATGATGATTTACATTGAATAATCTGTATTACTTCTCCCGCAAAACAAATTTGATTCTATCTCTAGATTAAAATAAAATCAAGCTACTAGGTTGGTTTTCAAATCCTCTTCTCCAGCAGCCAGGGTCAGTTCCTCAGCCCTTTTAGCCTGGTACTTCCAATCTGTTTGATACAATGTGTACACCATCATCACCACACAAGAATACTCTGCTGCTACTAGCCCCCACCATAACCCCAAAAACCCAAGCCCAAATTTGAATGCCAAAAGAACCGCGACCGGCAACCCTATCAGATAGAACGATGCTAAATTCACATGGACTCCCACCTTAGGCCTGGCAGATCCCATCAAAACCCCACAGGCAGCCGTCTGCGGGGAGTTTCCCACTTCCGCCAGGCCTAAGATGGGAAGTGCGTTCGAGATTAACGCCAGTGTTAGGGGGTCATTGGTGTACATTTTTCCCCACTTGAATCTCAGGGTGAAAGCCAGACCTAGAGCTGCAAGCCCGTAAGTAAGGGCCATTGTGATACCGATTACGGCCGCCCTTTTGGCTCGGAACGCTTCACCCGCTCCCAGCTCGTGACCCACGCGTTGCGATATACAGACGCTCAGAGAATAAGGTACTACATAAATGATCCCCGTCGTTTGAATTAATATGCCCACTGCCCCAACCGAAGACTCTGGGTTGCTCAGCCGTCCCCCAAGAAATAGTATAATCTCGTACCACCACCATTCCAAGCAAACAGAAAACACACTAGGTAACGCTAGGCTAAGCAACGGCCACCAGCCTTGGAAAGTAGAAACAATCGTTAATCCAACCCACGGTTTAAGAGATACTTGTGAAATCACGACGTAAATCACCAAGCCGATGTTGGTGTTGAATGAGTAACAGACGGAGCTCAGCGCGATGCCTTTCACCCCTAAATTTAAATGTATCACGAAAAAATAACAAATGGGTAGGTGTAGGATTGTGGAAACTGCGGTAGCCACAGTGGTTGGCGAGTTTAGTCCCTGGGTCCTTAAGAACGTCTTCAAAGGGATTAGTTGAGCATGGGCGAGCAATTCCGGGAGGGAAAACATCAGGTAAACTTTGGCAACTTTCGTTATAACGCGGTCCTGACCTAACCAGTGAAAGACATGGTCGACGTTAAGCCAGAGGATCGATATGGGAACGCAAGCGAATAAGAGGAGGAGGAATGTTTTTAGGTAAGTTTGGCTTAGGACTGACCATCTCTTGGCTCCAAAGGCTTGGGAACAAATCGGGTCCATAGCCATGGATAGGCCTTTCATGATTGAGAAGGCGGTAACGTTTGCGAATCCGATGGCGAGGGAGCCACCGGCAAGCTCGGTTTTACCCATACGACCCAAGAACAGAATGGAAATCATTGATTTTGAGCATATGAGCATTGTTGTCATAAGTACTGGGCATGCAATTTTCCCAAGCTTTAGCAGCTCTTCTACTGCCTGAAAACACACGCAAGCATACACATTAAACATGTAATTCTGCTTATGCAAATGCAAATTTACATCGTTTTTTGGGAATAAAATGTGATCAAAATTTGATATTTTAATGTCAAATTCAAGTACTATTTACCATCTGCATTGTTTTATTTCTTATTTGTGTGAATTTTGGGACAATAATCTTTCATTATCCACTTCTTTACACATGACGAAAATGTTGTAAATTTATAGGGATCAAGACAGGTAAGAAAGCGCAAATATGAAAAAAGGGCAAGATTGGAAATGATTCACCCAATAGTATAATGAATGTTTTTGAAAAAGAATGAATTTCTTAAAACTAAAGAAGAAGAAGAAGAAGAAGCAGCAGCAGCAGCAAACTCCAAGAGGATGGCCTGGTGGTCAATACCTGGAATTTAGAGGTATGCTCCATTCTAAGTCTCAACTTCGAAACCTCTTAAGTGTTATAAATTCTTATGAGATCAGTTTATATAGAGCAAAACTCTAGTTTTAAATGGAGCCCTGAAAGTGGACAGTGAGATCAGTTCTCCGAGAACTAGTCAGCAGTAGGTTGGGATAATCTCAAAACCGATTGAATACCTAGACTTAAAAAGAAGAAAAAGAAGCAGCAGCAGCAGCTGCTAGAACTCTCTTGGAGAGAGAGAATGAAGCTACCACTCCAAATGCATTAGCTGCAAAATTAGGACTAAACTAAACTCTTTTGGAAGTCGAGTGGGTCTCTTAAGTTTATTTTATGTCTAGTGGTACTTACAACAGAATAAAGAAATATGTAATGGCATCATTAGTACAATGTGCATGGAATAAAAGTTCATAGTCTCTTTGTCAGCTGAAGCTATTGCTGGATCCAACATGACAACGTAAATCACGAGTGTCCAAAACAGAAAACGAAATACTGTTTCTTTCTTTAATGAAGAATATTCAATCAGATTTTCAGAATGGTATGACACTAGTATTATGGAGAGAGTAAAAAAGAGAGACTACTTTAGTTTGAGATAAACTTCGACCAGAATACATTTAAAATATTCTAGATCATAAAATTTATTAAGCAAATTTTAAACAATATCAATGCTTTTCCGTAAATTTGTTTGATCAAAAAACAGAGAGAAAGAAGTGATCTTAACTGTTACACTCATAAGATTTGCTGAGCAAATTTTAACAATAGTATCGAGCACAGTAAAACATTTTTACACTTCCAGGTCAATTGCCCGGCCCATTGGCTCCTGTAGTTTTGGCCACAGAGAGAGAGAGAGAGAGAACAAGGTCAATTGCCCCATATATAATTGGTTCCTGTAGTTTGGCAACTTTTTCTATTTTGACCTCCCGAATACTAAATTGTTATAGTTTATTTCAGTGTAGCCCCTACATCGTACTCCAGTTTCAAATGTGTCATTTTTGCACGTAGAATAGTTAGGAAAGAACAACGACAAAAGAAGTATAGTGAAACTAGATGAATTCGACTGTTCGAAAAGTATCATTATCAAAATGTAATGTATACCAGAAAAGGATTACTAACTGCATCTAAGTCATAGAAAACGGTGGTGAAATTGGCGTCACACTGACTCACACTTACACACGGCGAGCGAGAGAGATAGAGAGAGAGAAGTACCTCGGCCACTGAAAAATTCTGGGAAAGCTGGGGGAGGAATTTATTTTCCCTTGTTATATTTTTCTCATCATTTTGCCCAGCGTCGGGTGATAAGTTCCGGCCATCACCCTGAATTTCTAGAGATTCAGTCAATTGGCACATGCTTGCCTTATCCTGCTCAAACACACAGAGAGAGGGAGAGAGAGAGAGTGCAAATGCGACCAAGTTATGGGAGGGTCAACGATTGTGTAGAATGAAGAGATGGAATAGGAGTGGACAAATAAATGAAAGCAGAAACAGTTTTTTTTTATTCCATGTACCCAGGAAAAAAAAAAAAAACAGAGTGAGTGCAAACCTTGATATCTCCAAGTTAGTTGTCTTGGTGTTATGTTTTGGGGGAGGTTGATCTTGGTCAGTCTTTTCCCATGGCATTGCAATTGTGGCTCGAAACAAGGAAGAAGACTAGAGAGACCTTTTCCCATGGCATTGGAAAGTGTTGCCAGGAACAAGGAAGAAGACTAGCGAGAGAGAGAGAGATAGCATTAATTTGGAAAAAATTCAGAACACACATCCCAATATATATATATAGAAAGAGAGAGCTTCTAATAAAATATTTCTTATTTTACTACGGTGCAAACATTGTATTTCTTGATCAAATTATGATGATCCGAACCGTTCAATGTGTTTATAACATGTTTTTAAGGGTATCCGCAAAAAATCAAGTCAAAATAATATCCGGAAAGGGTTGATCCATTTAATTTTTCATAAAACTGTTTCTGTAAGCATTTATCAAAAACTGTTTAGATCAAACCCTTCTCGATATTGTTTTAAGCCGATTTTTTATGGGTAACTTTAAAAACATGTTTTAAACACATTGAACAGTTCGGATCATCAAAATTTGGTTAGAAAATAAGAGGTTCACACCGTAGCAAAATAAGGAATCCCTTATTAGAAGGGGACTATATATATATATATATATATTCGAATAATAACCAAAAACAATAAAATATAAAACTCCTACGTGAGTCATGGCTCAAGCCCCTTTCCATGCTATACGTACTGAAATTACAGTTGTCCTTAGCTTAGGAGATGAAGTAAAAAATTTCTTGAAAATGGTGAGACCATACCATGGGTATAATAGCATAATGGTGTGCCAACTAATTGGTTTGTCCATATAATTTTGCTGGTTTTGCTCTGTTACAGCAGAATAACATGAAGTTACAGTGTGCAATATGTGAGTGATAGGCAATTCAACTTCCACTTTACTTCATCTCTACTTGTGAGCATTGATTCTCAAAAAGTGGAAGAGGAGAAAAATATTTTACGCATACTTTGTATAAAAAACCTAAAATATTACGCACTGATTTCTCTATCTTATCTTACTAATCATTTTGACATAAATATGAGCGAGTGTATCAAGTAAAGTCGTGCATTTTTTTGGCTCGATAAAGTTGTGCATATTTAGTTGTTAGTTACAAACCTTATGATCCATGTGGAGTTTGAATCCCAAAAGAACTTCTCTTGATTGAACGTTGATCGTTTTCTCTACTTGGGTTGCAAAACTCGACTGGCCAGGATATTCCGATACTTAGTAAGTTCCAAATGTAAGTGAAAAGCTTCAATGAGCGTGGGTTTGCACGTGCATGAAAATGGCGTGACTTGGTGCTATTTATAGAAAGGTCTGCCAGGGCATGAACACAATGACTTCGAGAATGTCACGTCGTGGATTGTCTAATTTGACATATTTGCCATGTGTCCACGCCGATGCGTATCGGGCATCACTACGCCTTGTCTGTCAACAACCAGTCCCCCACAATGAAGAGCGCCTCCCGGTGAAGAGTCATAGGAACCCTCTTCCATGAAGCCTGGGGCAACATCGCAATTGGTCCCCGTGACCAATCGATAGCGAGCTTGGGATGGGGCGCCCCCTCTTTTGGATCCAACAACATTGAACTCGAAACTATACATAATGGCTTCTCAAAGAAATTTGGAAGGTGCAAACGACGACAATGACATGGTGATGATGGGTGAGTTATCAACAAGAGAAGTGGCAATGAACAAAATACTGATAACCTACCCCTATCTAACAACCCAACCACTTACCCTAATATCCTTCCAGGAGCGAAGCAGTTGGGATAATTGTTCCATGCATTTGTGGCCACTCTGATGCCGATCCCACCACAGCCAGATGGCCCACTGATGAGCGCGTAATATTGCGCATCTATTGGCTTATTATCTCCATTATGGTATGCGTGCGTGAGTTTTATTGCATAATGTGATTGATATTACACGTAAGATATTTCTTGATTCATTACAGGTTGATCACATTTAAGGAGTATCCCAAGTGGTCAATATGACTCCCGATTTCCTATCAAATTTCGAAGTTCGGAAGCAAGTCATTGAACTTATTGATGGCTCGAAAAAAGGCCAAGGATTGAAGAAAGGTCGAGGAGCCGAGGATTGAAGTCAAGGGTAGATCTGCAATTCTGTAGATCGGCGACGGTCAGGGGATCAATCCCGTTCACCAGCAATGAATGAGTCCAAGGCGTAGCTTTCTTAGCATCTTTTGCCTTCTTCTTCAACTTTGAGGTCTCAGGCGGATCAGATGCGTAAGTCTTTCTTAGTCTCTTCCTCGGCAGCAATGGTGCTTCGATTTCAACAAAGTCCTCTTTGTTGATTGGCGCAGGAGGAATGGCCTTGGAACCCAATGGCTCAATTTTCTTCTAAGCAAGAGTAGACCGCTTGTTCTTCAGACGCCTTAGTTCCTTTAGATCGAGAATGTTTGGATTGCGAGCCATGATGTCTCAGTCAATTTTGATATCGTCCTCGGAGTTCTAAACTTGTGGAGATCGGGGATGACATTGCCCTGTGCCTGAAGACGAGGGAGTATCAGGGATTTGTTCGATGGCAACAACGGTAACTCGATTTGGTTCTCTCAACTGTCTGATCGACACAGCCTCATGAATGTCTCCTTCAAAATCAGTAGCGAGAGGAATAGTACTTTTGGTGTAGCCCCTATAGCTCGACGCGTATTTGAGCAAAACTTCGGGAGAACGGGCCGCCCAACTCTAACTGAGAAAATCCTTGTATTTAACGACCTTCTTCACGTCGTTTATCCTCACCAGGATCTTCCTCCTATTTTTGTTGCAATTCACAATTGCAAAGGATGGAAAAAGACAGATCAGCAACAAAAACATAAACTGTCGAAATGGCACATAACAAACTGAGAAATATCAAGGGAACTAACAAGTACCCCCAAATCGGATAGGAATATAGAACTTAGGACGCTCTGGCTCATTGCGACCAATCTCCCAATTGCCAAAAACGATGAGAAAATCATCATTATTACCCCTATTGGAATTCATTGAAACAAGAAAAAAATACCTAACTTCTGAATGTCTTTGCTTGTTTTATAAGTAGCACTAAACTATTTCTAAGATATTATTTAATGGTAGTAAATAATAACTCAAATGGATTGATAGTTTAATGGGGATTTGAGGGCACAAACAGAAAAGTAGTAAAAGAGAAGAATAAGAGTACTAATTCCACAAGTAATAAATGTGAGAACATTTTTTAAATTATAAATGAAGTTGAAATTTCACTTTGTTCACCCTCGAATTTCACGTTACGAAATAAGTGTATTGCGTAGTTAAAATATATATTATCTCAACTAATAAGAGTAAAAATAATATTTAATTTCTTTAAATAAGACAAATAAAATGATTGTGTGTGGAAGCTAGCGGTTTGAAACAACTTGAGTGGTATCCTATACATTTTCTATTAAAAAAAGGAAGTCCTGACATGATTTCAGATCCCATCTTTTAATTATTAAATCACTTATATTCCAGTCAATTAGTTCATTAAATTTGACAGTCCCTCATTATTTTACTCTGCGCTCCATCGTTGAGAAAATGGAATACAACTTCTCCACATATGAGAGAGAGAGAGAGAGAGAGAGAGAGAGAGTTGGACGATTATATTAAATTTGACAGTCCCATAAGGACTGAATTATATTAATTAGGATCGATAAACTTTCTTATTATTATTCTGATATTTCATGAATATTGTTGATTTGCACGATTGTGAAACGGAAAGTTGGTCCAAAACCAAAGATAGATAATTTTTTTATTTTTTATTTTCTGACCTCGTGTTCTTTTTTTAAAAATAAATTACTTCCTTTCATAATTTTTTTTTAATTTTTACAATCTAATTTTCAACATAACTAATACCTTCCATTCCATATTATTTTTCTTCTTTAAAAAATCTAATATTTTTTGAATTAGAAAACTAAAATACTAACTCTTTCGTAATGTTTTAATTTTTATGCGATTTTGTGATATTAAGGCTCTGTTGGCTGTGAAATGTTTTTGGATGTAAAATGATTGTATTGATAAAACTTAAGTTTTCAACACTCTTTGAAGAAAACTCTAACAGAATCTCCAACCCAACTCTATAACTCTATTTGGGACCCAACTCTGTAACACTATTTGGGACTAAACCTCCAAAATGCAGAACATGGTCACCTCAACCCACCAAAACATAGAAATGGAGGGTACTGGATTGGAGATGCTCTGATACGTTCACTTATGTTCCTATTCTTGATTTTGTTTTTCTCTCTCTAATCGATTTCTCTCTCTTTCCACACACACACATAACTATAGAAATATCTCATACACGTATTACAATTTTGATCAGAATAAGTGAGTGTTTGAGAGTGATTATGGAGGTATTATTTGAGATTTTGGAATTTTCATTATGTGATTTTGAGGTATTTGAGATGTTGATTTTAGAATTCTGATTTTGTGATTTTGATTCTAGAATTCTCAAAATAGGCATTTAGAGCAGTAATCTCAAAAGTATGTCCAGAATTACTTTTGAGATTGTGGTTTTAAATTTTGAAATTTTGTAACCATTCTACTCTTAAACTTTTTAATAATTTACAAATACTATCCTTATATAATTTTGTATGTCATGCCAATAGCAATGTAGTAGAAAACGATAAATATATTTTACTCACTTTTTGTGATTATTGTATTTTAAGATCAATTCAATTTATTTGACTATATTTCAAAATATATAAAGGAGATTTATCAAATATACAAATAAGAAGTCACAATATAAGGGCATTATGGTCAATTATTTACCCATAATCTATTACTTTGATCGTACTGCCAAATACTTCACAAGTTCATAATATATTTTACACAGTTCTACCAAATACTTTACAGATTCTGATTATGAGTTTTTTAGAATCTAAAATTCTAAAATCAGAATACCATAATATAAAAATATTTCAAAAAATCCCTCTCAAATATCCCCTAATATTTCTCAAATTATTTTTTATGGTGTATGTTGAACTTTAATTGATACTGTTCTTATTGAATTTTTTGCAAAATTTGTGTTCTAACTATCAACCGAACGCGGGAAAACCAAAATGAAAATTTCGTTTTTGACAAAAATATTATTTTTGGGTGTAAAATGATTTACCTTGAAACAAACGGAGCCTAAGCCCACCTGAATGGTGGTTAGACGCCCAGTCCCAGACTTTGTGGAAGGTAATTGGTCAGGAAGAAGTTGTAGGTGAGATATTCTAACATCACATGTTTTTTATTTGACATCATGCTTACATGTCACATCATTTTAAATTTAAAGTATAAAATAAGGTTTTATAAATTTTGATATGTATTCAAATTAATGGATGTCATGTAAATATAAACTTTATGTATAACGTGATGTATTAGTAACATTGCTCTTTTGCTTCCGAACCAAAACCCCATATTAAAATTCCTTAACCTGTTGTTTTTAAACCAATCATTGGTGATGGACTTTTGACCCACATTGATTTTGAAACCTGCCACAAAACCAGGAATCTAATATTATTATTAGGGAGAAGTAGCATTATCGTTTAGGACATAGTTCCTATTTGGGGAGGATAGCTATTTTTTAAAAAGAAGGATAGCTATTTTTTAAAAAGTTTTTTATACGTAGAGATTTGTGCACAAATTTTTATAAAGGGTGATAGTTTCAAATATATATGTGTCTGAATTTATACGTAAATGTTTGTGTTTTTAACATTGTCCAATTTCTTATGAATTGAAATGTGTTTATCGTGTTCGGATCATAAATTAAAATATCATTTCAAAATTTATCGTGATCGGACCATAAATTTGTGGATGATTCGGAAAGGGAAAATAAAGGCAAACCAAAAAAAGAAATATCAAGAAGGTTTACAGTTTCCAAGCTACATCTCCCCGTGAAATGCCCCTAGTGTAAACGAATCGAAGCTTTCATGTGTTTAATGATCTGCGACCGCTTATACGTTAGTAATATACAGTTTCGTAAATCTGCACTTACTATCTAGTCCCTCAAAAGTAGGGCGCGCCTACTATTTGAACTTTCTTTTCAAAATATTTAGCAGAGACAAATATATATATTTCATAGGAATTTTTTTTTACAAAATAATAGAGATTTTTTCTTTTCTTGCAAGGACGATTGCTCCTACTTATTCTTATCTGGCTCCATCTTTGCTCAAAAGGGTTTGAATGGTCTGGTTGAGGGATATTTTGAGCTTTTCTCAAAATTCATTTTTATAATTAAAATTATTTATCTTTAGAATTCGTTCAGAACGTTAACCATATAAAAATCATTTTTATCAAATTTCGTTCGAGATGATTTTAGAATACATTTATCGTAAAAAGAAATAATATTATCACATTAAATTAGGACTCATTTATCAAGATAAATGTGTATCAGAAATTTATTGATCGAATTCCTAAATTTGATTTTTACTAATGTTAATCTCTTTGACCAGCATTAAAAAATATATATTCTTGATCATTGAAAATATGCCCAAGTTTCTATAGCATGGCCCAAGCATCAAAATCGTACAATATATTATCAAATTTATGACTTCTACATACATGAAATCATTTCAAACACAGATCTATTTAAATTTATAAAAAGAAAAAGGGCAGCCAGCATTCGGGGAAATGCGAAGA
>JABCMJ010009322.1:0-10526 GCA_014822125.1 Arbutus unedo | reverse complement strand
TTCTAACAAATCTCTCTCATCTTTCTCAGGCCCTGTCAAAGTTGCAAATACTCCACCACAATAACCAAAAAGCAGCTCTGATTGAGCCAACTGAAGGGTATTATAAGTCATCGCATACAATTCCGATTAACGAAGAGGTGAGTGGCTTCGACGGGATGGCTTCGGATTATATCAGAAGGGTACATGAAAAGATCAAGTATGATTCAGGAGCAGCAGCATCAACCCCACCTCATGGGTACTGATGTAGGTTTCTTGGTTTGTGTGTGTACTCTTTTGTCTTTTCACTCTGTCTGCTGTTGTGGTTGAAATAAATCAGTTTTAGGAAGTTATATGTGTTGCTTGCTTAATCATTAGTGTTAAAGAATAGGAGATTCTCTGTTTTTCAACTAGTCTTTTGTAAAAGTTATGATAACTCAGTATCGGCCCTATGACTCGACTAATCAGGAGGACAATTACAGCACCCTCTAGCAAGAGACCTAATTAAGCAGAGGCACAACTGGGTTATGAAGTGGCCCAACACAGGAACTGGTAGCAAAGGCTTCCTGAGGGGTACTGTAACGTACCATACAGTCCTGTTTAATATAGATATAGATATATAGATATAGTTGGTCGTCTTTTGCAATTTTTATTATCAATTGTTCTTTGGTTGCATTTTCTCGGGTATTACTCAAAATCCTTGATCTTCTTTCTATTCTTTTGTATTTTCAATCTTGAGCAATTAAAATAAGTATTATTGATTACTGGGTTAAATTTGGTACTATCTACCTATTATTCTCTAAAGTATGCATTCTTTAGTGAAATTCGTATCACAGTTGAGTAAATTGCTCCCCAAACAGAATATAATTAGACGGCTTATTGCCTGTTTGGTTCCCATGGGTGGCCCAATTAAGGCCACCACAGCCCAGGGCCTTTAAATTGGATAGGCCTCACTTCAAATATATTAGGTTGACTATTCAGTTTTTTAATTGGCTAAATAAATGTATTGAAAGAGTCAACAAAATAAATGTCTTTTACAATAAATTCTTTTTATTCTAACACATTATTTATTGATCTTTTCATGATATAATGTTTTCTTTTATTGTGAATACAAATTTGAAAGTCTAACCGTTTGGATCCCTCAACCAATCCAAAAGCACTATATCCGAGGGAAAAATTAGGAAGCTGGTAGCATTTGTTTTGATTTTTGTTAAGTTCAAATATGCCAAATAATGTACTAAATTATATAAAAGTTAGATTTGTTTCTCTAAGCAATGTTCTTGAGTCAACGGGTAGCAGTCAAAAAACCCACCAGGCCTGATTGAAAAGTGGAAAGATGGCTGAAATACTGAGCCAATAGGACCATTGGGTTGATTACATACATGATTGGGGTACCACGGTCCGGGAGTACAGCTACTCGGGTAATGTTGCCCAAGGGCATCATGGTTTAGGTATTGCCGCCCTTGGGCGCGGCCCGAGTACCGCAAGTCCGGGGTTGCAAGCTTGGCACCCCTCGAGGAAGTTTGGGGGGTCGCGAGGGAGAACACTCTTGCAACAACTTTGTCATCTACTCGAGCAAGGTTCAAGAGGACGTTGTGAGGGGAACACCTTTGCGATGATCGTCAATCCCTTCGTCTGGCCCTTAGAATAAAGGGAATGAGCAATTTAAGCGTCACTATAATGCAAGGTAATCCACCGAGGAGCTAGCATCGATCAAGTGCAACACAAATAGAGAATGAAGTAAGGAAAGATCAGGAACGAGACCCAAATAAAATTTCAAAGCCAAAGCTTCAAGAGAGGTGCGCCATCTAAGCTCTACTAGAGTCCAAGGTGATGCACCGAGGGGCTGGCACGGATCAGGTGCAACACAATCAAAGGACAAATAAAGTGGAGGTTAGAGACAATACAGAGATTAAACCCCTGATTCAGAGTTTCTATCCTAGCGCGTGCCTACTTGAGCCACAATGGTAGGGCTCAAGTACATGTTTTCTAAATTCTTTCCACGGGAAAGAAAAGAAATCTAGTGGATTAGTGGCTCCAAAGAAGAAAGGGTTGCTGTGGGACCTTTTGCGATCGTGAGGCATACCGAGAGCGGGCCATCGTGATTAGACATTTTAAAAAAGGAACACGTGCCGAAAGGATATTGGGACACCTGGCACCAAAGTACGAACAAGGTGTGCCTATAAATACTTTCTTTTTCCTCGTGTTTGTCTTCTCTTACACCCTGTTAATATTTTTTTCTTTCCTTAGCTAATCAGAGTTTACTGTTATTAACCTCTTTAGCGATACTCTTTTTAATATTCTCTCAGCAGAATCCATCTCCTACATTTTAACAACTCTATTAGGGAGGTGGTTTATTGGATGGTCGCCTAAGAAGTGGTTTACAGCTCCCAGGTGCCTAAATGATTGCTAAAGACAACAAGCACCATGACTCTAGCCATCGGCAAAATGAAGATTCAACTCTTACATATCTTACTTGGCAACCTTAGATGCCCTAAAAGCCATATAGGACATTCAGAAATAGTTGTTCACTGCTTTCAATACACTGGTCAAAGTTATTCTCTTAATCATTCCACGTGCAGCCTCCAACCCGAAGGAGGACCCCAGGCAAATCCATGTCGGGAAACTAGTTGTTACACAGGCCATGGGCTGGTTATCCCACCCAATAGAACAAGTTCACTGAACTAGGTCCATGGCCCCATTGAGAACCGAGTTCATCCTCCACAAATCACACATAGCAATACATCACAGTTGCTGATGTAAAAGTCCTCCTTTAGCAAGAAAGAACCAAAAAAAATTTATCGTCCATACCAAACCTAGATATACAATCATCATACCCCTTAGCGCTTCTCTCGCTACCATACCTTGAGGGCTTCCAATTGCCAAAGTTTGTCAAGTTCGATGGCAAATAAGGAAATGCCCAGGAGCATGTAGCTCACTCCATCGAAACCTTGGGCCCATATGGGTTCGATCACAACCTTTGCCTTCGCGAGCTTCACAAATCACTCACTAACTGAGCTTACACATGTTATGTCAACCTCACATCATATTTTGTCGTAACCTATAAGGATATGGTAAACAAGTTCTACACCAAGTTCTTCCAGATACGGGAGAAAGTCACCACCCTTTCTCTTGTTTGGGAAAGTCAAAGTTATAGTGAACATATCTTACACTTCATCAACAGGTTCTAAGATCGAGCGGAAGATTGCCTTGAGTCAATGGACGAGTCTTACCTGGTCAGGATTTGTGTTGAAGGCATCATCTGAGAATATCATTTTCATTTGATAAACATCAGCTTTCTCACATTTTTAGCCCTTCAAGCAACACGTAACCTACACACCACTGTTACACTGCCTACACGCGCCAATGGGTGTTGCCCTGAGACCCAGTCAGTCTCAACTGTGACTTCTACCACAATCTTGCGGAAGTCACATTGGAGAGGGCTCTATGGGGTCCAAAAAGAGATAAGTGATGGGTAGTGCTCCAAACTACCTTCAGTATCGAAGAAGTGAGAGCATTGGTAAAGGATTTGGTGGCCAACGGAGAACTAAAGCTCTCCCAATGTTGATCCCATGCGTACAAGAAAGAGACCGAAATAGTCCAAACTATTAGGTATACCACAAGCACGCCAAGCATCCAACGAGCGACTGTTGGACTCTCAGGAGAATCTTTCAAAGAAAGCAAGCTACCAACGAACTAAAGATAAGGGAGGCTGGAAAGAGAGACATCCGAGAAAGGTCATACCCCAAACATTATTAAAAGTTCTGAGATTGTTATGCCATCCACGAGACTAGCACTGGCCACAGAAGCAATCTCATTGGGAACAACAAATTGACCTAGAAGCCTTGGAGGAAAGGCGAGATGCAGTTTCTCGGAATCTAAAGTTGTTGGCAGTTAATTGACAGATTTTGCACCAAAGTGGGAAGGCCCTTGCTAAGTAAAAGAGGATATATAACGCCCCGATTTCTCAGAACATTAATTTAAAATTTAATCTTATTTTAATTTACAGGAATTAAAAGAAAGTCTTCATTTATTAATAACCATCAAATATTATAACTGAGTTTTCAAAGTGCGACATTAAAAACAAAAGAAAATACCCTTATGGTTTTACATTATTTATTCCAAAATAAGTTTAAACAACAGAGCAGCTAAGGGTATGGCAGCCAAGTATTGAATTCCTCTTCTGTGACAACCGGCTCTTCTTGCTCGGGTGGGAATTCCGTCTGCTCGTCTTCATCTGGCATGAAATGCCAGGAGCAGAGAAGTTGCTCCAATAAGTAATGAAACTCAGTAGAAATTCATACCCGAAAAACAAACCCAAGATACGAACAATATAGCAGATAAAATAGTAGAGTGAACAGTGTTATAAGCAGTGGAATATAAGTACGTAGATTTGTTATGAATCTTGTATTTATGTTTCTAGGATTCACCATCTCGGAAACCCAATCATACCCTCTTAAACACTAGCATAGGCAATCGGTTGATATTGACAAGTCCTTACCTACCAAGAGACCGTAGTCAAAGGTTATGTACCCAACGTACTTACCCAGCAAGACAGGGACCTTCTACCGTCCACTCAGGTCAATACCTACTTCACCCTATCTAGATCCCACGAACATGGCTTCACCAGGCTCAGTCACAACAAACCTTAACTGCTTCTCCTTATCGGTTCAAGGACGCGCAAGACACTGGTCGCCACTCCCTCGGGTTCGGAGCTGCCATCGCAGACGTCCCGAAGTCACCTCCAACCGTCTCCAACTCCTCCTAGTTGGGGTCCTTATAATCAAATCATAATCAACTTGGCATAATTACGCCATAAACACTTGGGTCAAAACCCGAATCAAACTGTCACCACGGATCAAACCGGTTTTACTCTTTCTTTTAACATTTCTTAGTGTCTCTACACATTATATGAATACAATGCACGCTCTGACATCCTCTGCTGCCATGTCACAAGCGACATCCGGTCCGGTGTTCCTAATGTATGACTCTGAGTTTTTCCACATTCAAATACACTAAATTCCAAAAATTTCAGTAGCACGATGACTATCGATTGATCTAATACAATAGCATTATTACGCTATTATCAATCTTCATTCAGAATTCCAACAATATGATAACATTATCTAAGCATTACAACTAATACTTCGAGTAAAGGTGGAATATTACAAATTAAAAGATAAGGTTATAGTTTAGAATATGACATAGTTTAATATCCACTGACCTTCCAATTTTAACTCTACATAATTTATGCACGCTAGAAACACATATGGGTTGTCAACTAACACATCTTATAACATTGTTTATATCCAAAGATATGTTTCACACAGTATACCCATTGGACTAAATTGATACCAATACTGCGCATAATTTCAAAGATGCTCTGTTTGGAGTTTCAAGAACAGATCATTCCAGAGATAAAAACCTTCACGAATCAAATAAAAAAAAATTGAACATTCACGGGTTGAAGGTATGATTATTTGACTGTTAAATTTCATGGAATTACATTTTGAATTTGTTGATGATCTAGGCAAAAGTAGTATAATAAATAATATGTGTATTTCCAATTTCCATCTACATATATATCAATAGTAGCAATTCTTCATCATTTTTACACACTCGCAAACTCTTACCCAATTGATCCAGATTTCTACCATGGGTTTATGATGAACAATAATTTACATAGATAAAATTACATAATTAAACTATAAATTGATCGATTTATGGGTTGTAAGTATGAAATCCTACCTCGAATGTGTGTTATGACAAAGAATCGACGTCGAAATAGTGATGTGTGGTGCTCGGCAATGCTTATTCTCACTCAGCAACTAATTTCTCTCACTAGACCTCCCTCGCCTCTCTCTCTCTCTCTCTCTCTCTCTCTCTACACCCTCATTGATTTTTTTGGCGTGAACAACAAAGGTTAGTAGTGTATATAGGCATAAAGGACAAAATGGGTTTGATGATTCAATAGTTAGCACATTTTACGTTTTAGAAAATCAAAATGGGTGATGAGTGACTCTTGGGTTAAATCCTCTTAACACTCATCATCAATTACCTTAAAATCCCCTTCTCAAAATTCATTATTTGGTCATCTGAAACCTCTCTCGATCTTTAAACCCATAATCAAATTTCCAGTAAAAGAAATTGAAAGAAAAGAAAATTATCTGGTGTGGTCCTCACCCTATATCGTCACATAATCATAACCGTCCATCTCCAGAATGATCTTGTCTATTCTTTGAAACAAAATAATTGTAAATAACTAGATTGGCAATTTAAAAAAAATAAAAAATAAAAAAAATAAAAAAGTCGGGTTATTACAGGATAGCGACAACAAATATTATAAGTTAATGAGAATAGAGGATGGGCCTTCCATTGGACGATTAATGTAAAAAAATTTGAAGGCGTATTTTTTTTTTAATTTTGCCTAGTTTTTGCCTTTTGCAAAGAGAGTTGTGCTAAAAAGAAAAGAACAAATATCCATCATGCATGTAATCTTTTCTGGATTAATGAAAAATGTTGTACGATTCAAGTACTACATTGAGATTACAAGTTGCCAAGAAGTAAAAAAGTACAAATGCTCAGCTATAGAAATATAAATGAGATCCTTCAAGACAAAAATTAGAAGGCCCCGGAGATGGCCTAGTAGATGAAGAGATAGTGCTAATAATGGCAAGAGCAAACTCTCGCCTCTCCTCCAAACGAAGCAGCTCATGATCTTGTCTATCATCTTGTTGCACTTCGTGACGATCCTCACTGTGTTGTGTATGTTACGATGGATCAACATATGACCAATGAGCCATGTACAATGGAATTCCTAGCAATGCCTTGCAAAAGAGACTAAACAACGATCAAGACAGATAAAGATCTAACAGTATAGATAGCTAAAAATCACAAGAGGCGAAAAGCTACCTTTCTCGGATGTTTTTGCAAGCGAAAAGTTACAACAGAACCACGACAGTCAACACTGCCGCAGGAGGATGGTGACAGCTGTTGATACCAGATTTTGTCTCCCCGCTTAAACTATCATGAAATATGCCATTAGGACGGATTCAGAAAAATTTGTGCATAAAATGACTATTTTGTCCCTACTCAGGCCAAAGACGCATGGAATGATCTGAAGACCGAAGAACTTTTCAGACACTGAGCAGGCCCATTAACATGATTTGGATGATAATTAAGCAAACACTGAAGGTTCAGTGAAGTCTAGGTATAAATGACCATTTTGTCTCTAAAGGCCGATCCAGCAAGTACAAGTCTCACATCATCACATAATCGGCCCAAAATATCTCCACGGTCTATGTCAAGGTTTCAGAATATCTCAAGGATCATCCAAGACATTCGAAGGAGGTTCGAGGGAGATCCGAGGATGGACGAAAGATTTTGCCCTTCTAGTTTAACAAGAATGGTGAGACGTCTAATTAAGGTAGGGCGACTTTACCACCCCAATTTTCATGAATAATCTCAATATGTTGCCATTGAAATGCTTGAGAGGTTAATTGAATGTTCGAAGAACAAAACTAAAGAAATTCGATAAATTGACAAATAAATTGCTACTTTGTCTTTGCATAGACTATGGCTCGAGAGCACCATTTGTGAGAGAACCTCATCGAATCATGAAAACCTCACACTATTGACCCGTATGACGATACAAGTCCATTGAAAGTGACTAGGACAAATCGGACAATGCTGGCAATTTTCAGTTGTTCAAAACGAGATATCAAGAGCACGATTTCCAAGCTAACGTCTTCAAACTTCAAGATACACATATTATTGATCAACGCGTCAATATGAGTCCATCGGCTATACCTGAGACCAAATTTGAGGTCGGTATGTCAAAAGGTCATATTTTAAAGCATTTAGCGACCAATCGGTAACGATCCAAAAGCACATTTTATGAGACAAAATTTTTAAATTTTGAGGGAGATATTATTGATCAGCACGTCGATATGAATTCAATGGCTATATCTGGGGTTCGGTCTAAGTTCATTTGAAGTTCTCTCGTTAAAAATCAGTGTTTAATAGCGCACGAATGACCAATGGCACTTTTGTAAATTCTAGCACCATGTTAGCATGTGCAAATGGGGCACAAAACAGGCGCATGATTGTGCTATTGGAAAATTTTTAACCTTGGTTAGGTCAAATGAAAATAATTTCAAAATGGTGAAAACTTAACACTAAGGGTTTAAGATTAATTCCTATTGGTCCTTAGTTCTATAAATTAAGGGTTGGACCAATGCATTCGAGGATCAAATTTTTTTCACCACCTTGAAGTCTGCCAAAGCTCTTTCTCTCTCTCTCAAAAATATTTTCGACACTCAAAAGTAGAAATCGTAAAGCCCTATATAGAAACCCGAGAGAAAATTGAATAAAAAATTATACTTTCTCCATCCGTTTCTTCTTTTTCTTTCCATCCCTATACTAAAACCAGATAGTTGAAAAGGCTTTGAATGTTCCTCGAGTGTCCTTCCTTCGGCGGTTCTTAGCTTTACAGGTTTGGATTTTCGGTGTCAGAACAATATTAGGGTTAGAGTCCTTTAGTTAGGATTTTTGTCCAAAAACAAGTAGAGGCTCTACCCATTTTATTTTCAATTATCAGAAAGATCCGAAAGTACTTTCAACTTTAGTATAGCCCGGATATCATCAGGATTTAATATCCGTTGTTACGTCAGTTTATGGTTTAGCTTAGTCTTTCGTGTTTTCTTTCATTTGTAATCGGCGATTTCTAATATCAATACAAGGTAGCGCTGCAACAACCGCTTTATTTTAGTTTCTACTTTACTTATTTATTTTTTGTTCTCTTTATTTAATTTTTGCTCTTTTTTTATTATCAATGTAAATATTATGCTCAGAAAGACTAACATTCGCATCTTTAATCCGCAATTCTAGAAATTTTTAGCCTATTACTAGATATTTTTAGTCTGTATTTTTAGAATGTCAGAATATCGTATTTTTCAGTCTTTTTTTTTTTTTGTAATGTGAATATCACGCTCGGAAAAGTCGGCGTCCGCATCTATAGTTCGCCTTTCTAGAAATTTTTAGTTTATTTTTAGAGATTTTTAGTCCGCACTTCTAGAATGTCAGGACGTTATCTTTTGGAAGTTAAAATAGTGATAGTTGAAGTTGGCGTAAAATCGGCGTACTTTTCATGATTTTAATTAAAGCGAGATTCTTATAACGAGTATTCTAGGATCCTCGCTATAAAAAATTTCTCGGAGCTAATATTTATATTCCCAACATATTCGCTCAATTGCGTCGCTACCTGTTGAAGTTAACTTCTAACTTTTTCCCTTTCTCGATTCTCATGACATTTTTCTATTTTTTTCCTTTTCCATTTCTCCATAATAATTACTGATATTTTTTTTTACTTTTAGGTAAAATCAATAAAAGGTAAAAATTCATTACTTCATAGCTAAATAATATAAATAGTGGCTGTTAGTTCACGCTGTCCATATCACCTAGCTAAAAATCTCGATAATCTCAAGATTTCATAAAAACAAGGGTGTCATAGTAGCCAGTGTTTTGAAATGAAAATTTAACGGATGATTCACGTTATCTTTTCGCGATAGATTATCGTGATCGAAGTGACATTTATTAAATTCTGCAATTTGGACTGTCAGTGATTGAGTAGCTGCCGGAATGAGAGATTGTGAATGAAAACGAATTCAAATATATTCTGCAATTTGGACCGTCAATAATTAAGTAGCTGTCGGGATGAAGAATTGCGAATAAAATACGAATTCAAACATTTCTGTAATTTGGACCACCGGTGATTAGGTAGCTGTCAGAATGAAGGATTGCAAATAGAAAATGAACTTAAGCAAACATGTGTCTTGCCTAAAAACTGAGAAATATGAATAGTCATCTATGTCTCCCGATTTTTAGTTCTAATAATCTTAAATTAAAGTATATCGTGCAAATTGACAGTTTACGCCAATTTTGTGTGTCGTGTTTTCTCAAAAAACTATCAGAATGATATTGACACTTTGTACCAAATTAACCTTGAAAATTTTGAAACGCTTTCGACATAAGTAGCCAGCAGAAAGAGAATGAAAATATGATAATAGCTAACTTCGTTTTGGCCGAGATGGCATATTATAATTTAAAGAAAGGTTAGTATGGTAATTCATTAGGAAAACATAATCGAACTATTGTTAAACTTGAAAGTTCATACGCTAGGGATTTTAAGGTACTTGGCACCTCAAGAATAGAAACATGACGTGCAGATGCCAGTTTGCAGGCCATGTTTCGGTCCAAGTTTAACATCTGTTTAGTTTAATATTTTTGTCAGCGATAGATGAATTGCGTAAGTTGAGGTCATGCATTCGCATCCTATTTCACTTTTTATCCAGTTGTACATTCAATCACTAGATGTTTATCACTTAGTTAAGGATAATAAAATAAAATTAATATGAAAAAATTAAGTACTAAAAGGGCGATGTTGGGTGCCTAACACCTTACCAACTCGTAATAATAAATTTCCAAACCCATCTCTGTTTTGAAGACCAAATTTTTAAAAAGAGTCATTTTATAAACAGAATCATATTTCT
>JABCMJ010009320.1:0-16081 GCA_014822125.1 Arbutus unedo | reverse complement strand
CACTTTTAAACATTAAAATAGACGGGTCCTCACAATAGATGTGAAGAAGATAGCGATGGGGCCAGTCATGGTAGAGATTTGAGTGGAGTCACCAAAAGTGCGGATGATTAACGTCATACATGACATGGTTGATGTAGAACTTAGAAGAATCTTCATGTCGAGTTATATAAAGCTAAAGTAGCAAAGCAAGTGATGACCATCAAGACTCTAGTAAAGAAACCAAAGCTTGAGTTGTCCCAAAATGGAGTAATTTCCTTCTCTGACAGTGATTTAGAATGAGTACAACACCCTCACAACAATGCACTAGTTGTCACAATCTGTGTAAAGCCTTGCAATGTGAGATGGATATTGATTGGCTAGCGAAGCCCGAACGAGGTTTTTTATTATTCTTTGTTTAAAAAGGTCGACTTATTGGAGAATTACCTTCTGCCGACTAAAGTCCCACTCGCTGGTTTTAACGGGCTCTGATATGATCCATTGGAAAGGTGATATTGTTAGTCCAAGCCATATATGTTATAGTGGACTATGAGTTCGTCATGATAGATGTACCGAGCCCGTACAATACTATCTTGGGCCACATTTAATTTGTTTACATAAAATGAAAGCAATTACTTCGACCTATGACCAACTGGTCAAATATCTAAGAGAGCTCGGCATAGAGGAAATGTTTGGGGATCATATCATCACAAAGAAGCGCTATGTTGTAGTTGTAAAGAGCGAAGTGAATCTCAAACAAGTCCATTTGGATGGAAGTTCCAGATAATTTTGTACAAGAGGATGTCAACGCTGTCGTTGTTGAAAAGGTAGTGGAAGACCTAGTCACCTTGTCGATCTACCAATCTTTTCGAGACAATTTCTTTCTTCTTGACTCCTCCATGACTGAACAGAAGAGGACCGAGATGGTACCATTCCTGAAGAGGAACACTGAAGTGTTTGCGTAGACACCGTATTAGATGCCGAGCGTCGACCCAAACTTGATTTGCCACCATCTTAATGTGAATCCCGTCCGACGTCCCATAGTCTAGAAGGCAAGACGCTCAACTCTTGTGCACACTAAAACACTGATCGAAAAAGTAGGCAAGTTGCTGGAAGCCAAAGCTATCGAGGAGTAATCGACCTGGTTGGCCAATATAGTTATGGTCAAGAAGAAGAATGGTAAGTGGAGGCTTTGTGTCGATTACACAAACCTCAATGGTGCTTGTCCTAAGGATTGCTTCCCTCTTTCAGGCATTGAGTAGCTGGTCGACGTAACGGTTGGCCATGCATGGCTGAGTTTCATGGATGCTTATAGAGAATATCACCAAATTGCAACGCATGGACCAGATAGGATCAAAACAGCATTCATCACTCCAAGAGGCTTATTTTGTTATCGGGTTTTGTCTTATGGTCTGAAGAATGTCGGGGCCACTTATCAAAGAATGACGACCAAGATGTTTGGGGCGTAGATCGGCAATACAATAGAGGTCTACATAGATCAAACCCGAGTAAGTGATTCAGATCTTAAAAAACGGACACAAATATGTAAATGACTAATCTAATCTATCATAGATTAGTAAAGATTCAATAATCTGATAGCATTATATTTTACCGAATCACCGAATCATATACAAATAATATTTTTTCTTTAAAAGAGAATAATTAAGAAAAAGTAAAAATACTAACCATCTAAAAACATAAAAGTAGAATCTATTTTTTTCTCCAAAATTTACATTTTGTCTAACAAAATTATAAATAATGTTGATGAAAAATAACATAATATTAAAAAAATTAGAATATGTTTGCTAAACATAGAGAAAATATAAGATGTTTTTTTGCTTTCCCAACTAAAAACAAAAATAGTAGACAAAACTAATAACTAAATAATACAATAATCTATCTTTTTATAGGTTGAAAATTCAAAAACTATTTCTTGAAGCAGAACTATTTTCTTTAAAATAAACCGAATTCGTCTTAGGTTTGTAGAAAAATAGTACTTGAAATATAAAATTTACTAAACAAATTCTCGAAATTATAATAGAGCAATTTGATATTATTTGCATTTTAAAAACAACACAAAAAATATTGTAATCGTAAATGAAAATAAGCAGTAAGCAAATTGAGGAGTTTGCCATAGTGCAAGAAGTTTCATCAAGCATTTGTCTTCCAAGATGCAATAGTTGGAAATTTGTGACATCATAATCCCAACTCACTAGCAAACTGACTGCATGTACTCTCTCTTCTCTTTCTCATTGGAATAGATCAAAGATAATGAAAACATTAAATTTTCAAGATACTGCGAAGATATAAAATTATTGTCTTAAACTAGAAGGATGAAAGCTAATTGATAAACATTATGGGGACCCTTCAGCAATATGTCGAAAAATTCATACAAGAATTCGGAGTTCGATGTCGGATTCAATTATGGATTTATGCTAAACATTTCATCTCCAAAACTATCAACCATGAATCTGTACTCAAAATATGAAGAGTCTTGGACTATCTTAATTTTTGGCCTCGAGCTCAGACCACGGTATAAATTGTCATACCCTCAATTTTAAACATAATAATCATAACATATACTTTAAAAAATTCTCACAGTTCTCACCAATAAGTCCTAAATATTACATTCATGGCCGATCATCAATTCCGAGTTTAAAATGTATAACAAATCAAAAGGACATATCTCTGTCCGATATATCAAATGTCATATCTAACAGTTTGAAGATATATTATTTATGCACAAAATAGACAAAGGATATGTATCTCACACAAAACATGTTTAAAAAAAAGGTTTTACATGATACTACCTAATCTCTAATAATGTAGCTCTAAGAATAATGCATCATCTCATGCACTTCCAGTATTCCATGCTAAATTTCTAATAGGGTACTTGAAAATGATATGGTGAGCTATACAACTCAATAGAAAAATCTACACTAGTATTATGAACATATGACAAAAATTGACATGTTATACAGCAACGAACAATACTTATGTATGAGATCATATGAGATATTCTAAGATATGAATGCTCAATATACTCATTCATAATGTCATCTATCTATCCATTATATCGTGTGTCAAATCCATGATTCTCATGTTCCATTATCAACGTGTCGTTATCAATTTCTTTCGTAACACTTATGATACCATCACACTAAGTCCTTCATACTAACCAATTCACATTCCTCATATTGATTCAAATGGTACCTCTCCAACTAGCACATCACCCGAGGGTGGCTAGATGATATCGAAATTCAACTAGTACATTTCCGAATGGAAGCTAGACAATATTAAAATTCAACTAGTATATTTCCAAATGGAAGTTAGACAATTCCTAATTAGTGTATCTCTCGTTGGAGGCTAACCGCATCTCTGTACATTTCTCATTTAGTTTCTTTCATTCGTGTTTCACAACCCAATGCCCAATATTATATAAAGTAAATCTACAAGTCCCATGCAGTTCAGCAATTAACGGAAAACAATAATCCATTATATTCATGCAATAATTCATTCCAATAATAAGAGAAACAAGCAACTGAAGCACAGAATAGTAGTCACGCACTAACGCGTCATAACCCATAAATCAACATTATATCCATGCCAAATCTTTATAACACGTTTCACAGTCAAATTTGTTCTATTGAAACTCATCATAAACTTACATATGTGAGTCAATCACGACGGACAAGATTTCTCATCATAAGGGGATATCAAACCGCACTTTATCTTAAACTACATATAGCACAACATCTCACGGCACGACAAGCTTACTATCTTCATAGGGGATGATGGAACTGGACAAGGGATCTCACACGTAAGGGGTCATCAACCCACACTATATCTCTAACCACTCATGTCACAATGATTACGATGGGTCAACATTTATCACTCTTTCATGGAACAAGAGAACTTCTCATGACACTAAGACAAAGTGGACCATCTCTTGAAACGATAACAAGAAACATAAACTTCAAGGAGGTTGAACCTCTCACACTAACATCTCATAATGCGACTCAAACCATGGTTAACATAATGGTACCTCACAAGTAAGGTCTCGGCCTAAGAATAGGCAAACGGTTCTCATATGAGAAAAATAAAATGATGGCAATATCAACACGGGGTCGTCTCAATGCGAAGGTATACTCCTCAACTCAACTTACTTCCTACCAAATGATAATGATATCAATACTGAGTAATCCCATTGTACGAACACATCCCGTGACTCAATCCAATTTTCACATCTTACAAAATATTATAAACTCTCATTTCAAATTTCAAAACTTTCATATCACCAGTTGAAAACATGACTCATATCCAATTCTAGCATTATCTTGTAACTTCATAAAATACAATGTTAACAAAATACCATAGATTCTAGTTTAATATCCCAAATGACTCTCATTATATAGGTTCCTATGTCATCCATATCTGGTCATCGTATTTTTCGATCAATTCACAAAACATCATAGGATTTCGTTAGAACATCCAAAGTTTCAAAACATTCCTATGTCCATGATACGACTCCCCTAAAACATAGATTATCTCATAAATCCCCAATATTACACTCTCTAGCCATACACAACAAACTCAAACTCAAAAACATGACGCAACGTACAAAATCGTGGCCCAAAACTATAAACATATCATCCTAGAGTCCAAAACAAAAATTTCTAAATTAGGCATAGTCGTTCGAGCGAGGTGATAGTTGCTCGAGCGACCTACAAGATAGTAGCAATCGTTGGATGATCGCTGGAGCGACATAAAAATTACATAGATTGCTCGAACGATAAGGAGGTCACTCGAGCGACTCTAGTAATTTCAGAAATTCTGCAGAAATCGCAGATCTCACAAAACATCTCCAAACTCCAAATCATCAACCCAAAATATGATCAAAGCATCAAAACACAACATATATGCATAATAAGAGTGAAATTCCTATACCTCAAGCTTCAGATCAAGTTATAGCACTCTGGGTGAAAAACGCTAGCTTCCCGAACTTCTTGAGCTTCAATCCTCTCCTTCTAAGCTTGAATCCACTATCAAGCCTTAAATACTGGTCAACCATGATGCCATCCTGCTATACCTCAAAGGAATTAAAAAATGAAGTAAGATCTCTCGTAATATTGTAGAGGGAATGCAGAGCCAATGTAGAGAGAGAGTGTGAGATAAAGCAAACGAGGGCTTGTGGCCTCCCCCTTCCCTAAAAAATTTGATTTTAAGTCCACCAATGGGCTTCCCAAACAAAGCTCGATGTTTTCGTACGCGTACGTATCAACATAACATCTCCGGGTCCAAACTCCGCTACTAATAGTTTTGAATCACATAAAATAAGTCAAACACATTCCCAAATAGATAATTATAACACAAATTTTTTTTTGAGTCCTTACATAAACAAGCAGCAACATCAGCAACACGCGCATCTATGGTAATTTGGGCTAAAGTGATCAACACTACCTAGGTCTTCCTTCCATCGAAAAACTTTGATACCTCTACAGGGTCCTAGAATTTAAGAAAACATAGAATTTATATGCTCATCATTTGCATTTTGATATTCCTACGCGTAATACGAGACTTTTCATCTTCCCGCATAACATACGAAGCACATTTTGAAAGTCAACTTTTCATCCAATGCTTCTTGAATTTCATGACTAAAATCTTTTATATACAGTACACAAATTCACTATGACTCACCTCAATTTGTTTGTAGGTACCACTTAATTTTTTGGACAAAATCGCCAAAAGATTTTGAGAACGAAAGTCATGTTTCCAACTCTATTGAAACCCATTAATGGTCCCTTTCCAAAAGAACCCCTAATTATTTCTCTTCCTTTTTCCCATACTAGAAAATGGGTGGTTAAATGGAGTCTGAAAGTGAACATCATTACCCACTTTATCCCTCTCCTCTGCATCTTCAATACAATTTACCCAAAAACAAAGACATCTATATGGTATTTTGTATCTATACAGCAGAAATAATGGAGTGAGTTGGAGGGTCTCTATTCTCTATCTATAAAAACCTATCTCTAGATGAACCCAACTTCCATTTTCTGCAACCCTCCTGTGCTTAACATAGAGTGAATTGAACAAGAAGAAGGTCTTGTTACTATCCCTCCTATCCTATCTCCTCTATCCCTCATTTTCCTCACAAGGTTAGTGAGCAAAAAAATCCAAAACACACCAACTGGTTCCTTTAATTCTTGTTTAGCTTGTTTTGGACTTTGTATAAAATTTCTTCTCCCCAATTAGGGATTACATCTGAAAACCTCAGCTGAAGAAACCCATAAAAGTTGCTTTACTTATTTCAGCTTTCAAAGATATGGCCTTCCCTAGTCAAGAATCAGAAGGGTCTGCCCAAAGAAAATTGGGAAGGGGAAAGATCGAAATCAAGAGGATCGAGAACACAACTAATCGCCAAGTCACCTTCTGTAAACGCCGGAATGGACTGCTCAAAAAGGCATATGAGTTATCGGTGCTGTGTGATGCTGAAGTTGCCCTCATCGTCTTCTCAACCCGCGGCCGGCTCTATGAATATGCCAACAACAGGTATTCTTCCCCCTCTTCAGTCCCAGTTATTTTTTTGGTTTTTGTGAAATCCCTTGAAAAGTTTTATGTTTTGGCCGATGTTTTTCATCTTTTCATCAAGTTATTATGATTTAAGTGGAAATATTAATGGTCGTATGTGTAGATTCGACTTGTGAAGCATGATGGATACATATCAATCTTCAATTTTAATGTTTCAAGTCCCACTGCATGGTTTTGTTCTCCCTCTTTTTGTTCTTGATTTTTTATTTTGATTCTTTTTGCGCATTTTCAATTAAGCCGGAGATATTGATGGTCATATTCCATCATTTCGTCTCCATTTTGCATTTATAGTTTTCCCCCTTTTTGTTTGGTTATCTAGGATTTAGGTTGGAATTTTGAGGGTTGTATCTAGCTAGATTTCATTTTTTATGTTTTGACTTGAAGGACTTCTTGCTTCCAGTGGAATATAAGAGAAAAAATTAAGGGGTTTGCTTGTGATGTTTGAGATAGCTAGAGATATTGATGGTTATTGTCCAAATATTAGCTTCTCACATGATCATCGAGATCGATGTTAAGCACGACTCCATGTTTTTGTTCTCCATTTTTAGTGAAATGTAACAAATTGTTCAGTTTTTCTTTTTGCCTATTTTGGTTGTGGGTGATTAAGGTTCAGGTTTTAACTTCGGACATCAAGATCTTCATCTCATTCTTCAAATTTGTTTCAAAAAGAATTAAAGTCCAGTTTTCATCAAGATCTCCTTTTTTTCTCCATTTTGCTCTTGATGGTTTTCCCCTTTCTTATTAGTTTAATATCTATGATCTAAATAGAGATTTTTAGGGACATAATTAGTCTTAAGTTCAGCTTTATGTTTTCTTACTTGAAGATCCACTCCAAATTTTGTTCTTCATCTCCAACTTCTTGCTTTCATTGGAGTGGTAAAAATTATAATACTTGGTTTGTGATGGTTTTCATGATCTTTTATTTTTTAATTTCGGATTGTTTTCACAATTTAGAAACAGTGGTATCATGGTAAAAATGTCTAGATTTAAGCTTTTAGCAGCATAGATTCTCAATGGATTTTGGCATAGGGGAATCTCTGCAGTTAAGATTTAGTTCTTTCTCCCCTAACAAAATAAGTTTTACTTGTCTTTTGTTGCTTGTTTCTTTGTTTTGTTCCCCTTGTGAGCTTCATCAAAACTGTCTTTCTTTTCATGCTTCATAGATACTCAGATCTGTTGCAATAGAGGGAAACAGTAGGAGCGATACAGTATTAATTGGGTAAAACTAGTAGGGTTTGGAAGACTTCAGAGTCTTGGAAATCAGAAATCTTTCTGTCTCCATTGTTGCTATCTTTGTTATTTTCTCTCTTTACTCACTCTCTCTCTCTCTTGGAAATCAGATATCTTTCTGTCGCCATTGTTGCTATCTTTGTTATTCTCTCTCTCTCTCTCTCTCTCTCTCTCTCTCTCTCTCTCTCTCTCTCTCTCTTCCTCAACATGTCATGTATGTATCTGAGCCAAATGACTGATACAAAGCTGTCATTCTCCCATTTGCCCAATCCCTTCAACTCTCGACTCTACCTTAGTATCATGTCAGATCAACAAAGCAAAGAAATTAATAAAAGCTGTACAAATTTGGAGTTTAGGGTTCTTAATTAATGACTACAAAACTCAAAATCTCAACCGGTCAAATTCAACATGTGATGGTTGATTTACATGTGGATTCATATTAGTATAAATCAAATCCAACTGTTTGGACGGCTTTACCCTTCCCTGGAAACAAATCATTAGGAGAAGGGACTTTAGGTGGGTTTTTAAACTGAAATGGGTATGAATGAAATGTGCTAGACTCCACATTTCAACCAGTCAAAGCTAAAATTAGGGTTGATTTTACTTGGTGGTTACAGATCCCGGTCAGTCCAACTTTTTGACCATTTTACCCTTTTCTGGCAACAGATCTTAGAAGTGTGACTTTAGTAACTAGGGTTAGAAACTTCAATGAGTGATGACCAGCTCTTTGTATCTTTTGATTCCTTCCCTGGGGTTTCTTTTTTACCATCTCATTGCACGGTTGTTTTTAAAAAGAAATCAAAAAGGTGAAAAATATACACTTTTCTTACTTTACCTGAGATTTCCTTATACATTTTCTGCATAAACTTTCAGCTTCTGAAAACTTAAAGATACAAATTAAGATATGTATGACAAAATTACAGCATATCTTGTGGCCTTCAGTGACTTCTGATAGACCAAAATTGTTAAAAGTTTGCAAGTATTTGTCACATAGTTTGTCATGAAAATGTGTTGGAGGAGTCATTTTTTGTGCAAAACTCGTGAAATGCATAAGTTTGTCCTATTAGATTAGGTTCTACGCATTATAAAGTGCCACTAGCAGAGAGAAAGAGCTTAACAGCATCTTCAACCCAACTCTTTATTTTACCCAAGTCAAAAGTACAAAAATAGATACTCTTTATTTTGCCTACTTACTTTTTTTTTATCTATGTATTCCAACTCTACTATCTATTTTGGCTATCCAGCCAACTTTTTTTTATTTATATACAAAAAATTTAGTGATAAAATTTTTAAAAAGTTGTTTTGATAAATTGTATATAATTAATATGTCATCACATCATCAATATATTACATTGCTACTGACAAAGTGAAAAAAATGAGAAAAAATCTCTTCCACCATAATAATTAATATTTTATTAAAAAAATATGTTAATAAAAGACAAAATCAATAAAAGAGAGGTGTTGGAGATGTAATGTGAATAAAAAGACAACAAAAAAGAAATTTAAAGTTTGCCTAGGGAGAATGGACTAGGAGAATGGACTAGCTACATGTACGTAGCTAGGGGAATTGCCTTGAGAAAAATTGAGTAACTTAATAAAGAATGGGTTGGAGATTGAAAATAATACTTGGGCTAGCTATTATTACTAATGAGATACATATAGCTAGTGAGTTGAAGATGCTCAAAGCCACTATATCTTCAAAAATAGTAGTTACTACGAAAACCTATGAATATCATTCTTATAGTAATTTTAGCAACAAAAATAGTAATTATGCTAGTTTAATCAATCTGTGTGGCGATATGCTTTCCAGTAGACAACATATTCAATCCATTCAATCAATCTTGTGAGGTGATCAAGCAAAGATAACTTTTTGATGAACTTTTTTTTTCCCCTTTTGTTACACTTGATTTTGGTTTTAGGTTACTCTAGAAAAATAAGTCCTCTTCATTTTTGGTTTTCTCATAATGGGCTAATTTTTTTATACTTATATCATTACATCTTATAAAATTGGAAAGCCCCTAATTTTAAATAAATTTACAGGGCACAATGCTTAAGTCTTGTTTGTCTTGCCTTAGAGATAATCCTAAGAGAGTGGGTAAGGAACCAAGAAGAGGGAACAAAATAATGTCTTGAGATGGGTAGCTACCATTTGATTCAACCTTTCTTAATGTCTTCTTTTTTTGACACTAAATGGGGAAAAAGTATTGGGTAATCTCGGGATGCCATTCATTATCACAACATATTCATGTAGGGCTCAATCCTAAATATAATGAGTATTTTCTAATTGAGCTCTTTTAATTGGTGTAAAAATAATTTTAAGAATTAATTATCTACGAAAATAAAGTTTGCATATTTAACAAAAATACAAGTATTGCAAAAGAGAATAAAAAAAAGGGCAATTTATATTTATTATCCAAAAGCAAGTACTCCATGTTCACCCTGGCTTGTTCCTTTTTTGATAATGTGTTTTTTGTTGCACGAAAATGTGTATCTTCTTGGAATTAGTTTTTAAGCTTTCTTTACACAGACTAAATTTAACTGAACGCTTTTGATTAGTATTCAAAATTTTAGAAAATCTTCTAAATAATGTAAAAAAAATAATAATATCTTCTGATAAGTACATACTTTTCAAGTAAGGGAAAAACAAAAAGGAGACCTACGCTGATGCTTTTTTGATTATGCTCCACAAAGAGTAAAGGTGATGAGAGAGAGAGAGAGAGAGAGAGAGAGAGAGAGAGAGAGATGATGGGAAAGGTATACAAATGTACGAACAAGTGAGAGAGCCAATGGGGTTTGTGTACTTTTTGGAGCATGGGGAAGAAGGTTCAGACAAGCAACGTATACGTACAAAGTCATATATATCTACACAATGCAAGCAATTTAAAATTGGGATTTTGTGGGGAACGATGTGGGTAATGGAAGTGTCTTGGAGATTTTACACGTTGGGTTTATGGGTGTTTTGACACGTGTCATGTCCGTGAAACAGAGATGCTCGAGCCAATCATATTGGGGATATTGTGCCCGCGTGGCAGGAGAAAGACAATCAGTGGCTCGACAAAATTAAGGTTGCAGCTCTACTGAGCAAAAGATATGGAAATTACAGTGTCCAACCTGATAAAAGTGGAAAAGAAGAGTTGCCAAAAAAAAGAAACAGCAATAAATGAGAGGGGGGTTGAAATCATTTAGTACGATAATAGTGAAACTTTTTTTTGTTTACAATAAAAAATAGAAATAGTATGCTGATATAAAAAAAAAAAAATTTAGTAAGACATTTTTAAAACAATTCACAGAATATAATTACTGTTACTTATTTGAGACTTAAGCAGGTGACAATACGATTGAAACACTGACAAATCTAGGATTTGGGTCAAAGGAAGTCAACAGAGAAACTTCATAAATCAAACACCAAGTAATTAACAATCTATTTTTTTCGTTTATGAAAACCAATCAATCACAGAAAATGCTGGGTTTTGCTTATGAAAAGGTGGAAAATTGTGTTGAATGAAGAAAAATGCTGATGAAGATCACTTACAAATGTAAAATGGATATCAATAATGGGAAACTAAAAGTATAAAATAGCTTTACACCAATCTTTTTTGCTGATTATAAATAATATTTGACCTAATGGTGGCATAGGATGTATTTGCTGTATTTGTTGAAACAAATTTTATATGTCAGTTCTGAATTTTACAGTCACATTATAGATTTTAAATTTCAATAGAAGTCCATAAAGTAATCTATTATAGTTGTGTGATGACTTGGTCATATTCTCACAACTATAACAGTATTGGTTGCAAAAAAATTAAAATTAAAATTATTTTTCAGAAATATTTATATCGAAAATGACATTTGAAAAGCACCTCAAATTAATATAACTTCTTTAAAATCTTACTTTTCCTTTTTCGGCTTTCTCAAATTATTCTCCTTTTTTGGTTGCTCTAGTGTTGCAATGCATTCTGTAGGTGTAGGGAAAAATGCATTAGATGATAATCGGGATTTTAGAAAAATACATCCATAGATCATTAATTGAAAACCAAAATTACAAATTGAATCAAAAAGTACATTACAATGATAAATTGTAAAACCAAATGTAAACAATACGATACAGAATTTTTTTGGATCTTTCACACACGATTAGGTGGTCCCTTAAAATCTTGAGTTTTCATCACAGCAGATTTTCACGTCATAGGCTTTAATCCAATTTATGTTGATACTTTAAGAACTAGCTCTCAGGTTAATCCTATGATAAGTGGATTCACAATATTTTTCTTTGACTGTACATATTCAATAATGACAACTTCAGTTGAGAATAGTTGACTAATGGCGTTATTTCTACAATGAATATATCTAGACGTATCATTATACATGCTACTATGTGTCTGTCCAATCACCGATTGATTATTGCAATGTACACAAATTGCTTGTACAAGTTTTGACCACCTTTTAATATTTTTTGAAAGTGGCATATGCAATCTACCTCCTCATTTGCTTTGTTAAGAGCAATCAACTCCAACTCCAACTCCAACTCCATCTTAGATCGTGTTATGCACATTTGTTTGAAAGATTTTCAGCACACAACTGCACTCGCTAGTGTGAAAACATATGCACTTGTAGATTTCAAATTTTTTATATCAGATATTCAGTTTACATCATTGTACATTTCAAGTACAACTTGATGTCTAATATAGTGCAACCCATAGTCACGAGTGTATCTCAGGTATCACATCACCTTACTATCGCTTTTCGAAGATTCTCCCCTGGATTTTTATGTACCTACTCAATCTACTCACTAAATAGATGATATGAAGTCTTGTACAGCTTATTAAGTATATCAAATTTCTAATTATCCAAGAATACTCGAGTTGAAAAATAATTTCTCCGAGATTTTTCAATAAGTGGAGGTTTAAATCAACAAGGGTCTTGCAATATCCAAATCAAACTTATTGTATCTCGAGAATCTTATGAACATAATGAGACAATATAAGTCCGTTAGATATTCTGGGTGATTTTTGAACTTAGAATCACATCTGCAAGGCTCATATCATTCATGTCAAATTTTGAATTCAGCATGTTCTTGGTAAAACTGATGATCTTATCATTACAATCCGCAATGAGCATGTCATCAATACATAGGCACAGTACGTAGCCATCAACAGTGTCTTTGACATAAATACATTTCTCACACTCGTTGATTTTAAAACCACTTGCTATCATAGCATTGTCAAAGTTCTCATGTCATTGTTTCGATTCTTGTTTTAGACCATACAAGGATCTAACCATCCTCCAAATTTTTATCTCTTGCCCTAGGGTAGAAAATTCTTCAAGTTGTTTCATATAGATCACTTCATTCAGATCACCATTAAGAAAAATTATCTTTACATCCATTTGATGTATCTCTGCATTGCGTAAAGCAGAATCACAATTATCATTCGTATTATTCTCATCATAAGCGATTACTTATTCTGGGTTATTTTTGAACTTAGAATTACATCTGCAAGACTCATATCATTCATGTCAAATTTTGAATTCAGCATGTTCTTGGTAAAACTGATGATCTTATCATTACAATCCGCAATTAGCATGTCATCAATACATAGGCACAGTACGTAGCCATCAACAGTGTCTTTGACATAAATACATTTCTCACACTCGTTGATTTTAAAACCACTTGCTATCATAGCATTGTCAAAGTTCTCATGTCATTGTTTCGATTCTTGTTTTAGACCATACAAGGATCTAACCATCCTCCAAATTTTTATCTCTTGCCCTAGGGTAGAAAATTCTTCAAGTTGTTTCATATAGATCACTTCATTCAGATCACCATTAAGAAAAATCATCTTTACATCCATTTGATGTATCTCTGCATTGCGTAAAGCAGAATCACAATTATCATTCGTATTATTCTCATCATAAGCGATTACTTATTCTGGGTGATTTTTGAACTTAGAATTACATCTGCAAGACTCATATCATTCATGTCAAATTTTGAATTCAGCATGTTCTTGGTAAAACTGATGATCTTATCATTACAATCCGCAATTAGCATGTCATCAATACATAGGCACAATACGTAGCCATCAACAGTGTCTTTGACATAAATACATTTCTCACACTCGTTGATTTTAAAACCACTTGCTATCATAGCATTGTCAAAGTTCTCATGTCATTGTTTCGATTCTTGTTTTAGACCATACAAGGATCTAACCATCCTCCAAATTTTTATCTCTTGCCCTAGGGTAGAAAATTCTTCAGGTTGTTTCATATAGATCACTTCATTCAGATCACCATTAAGAAAAATCATCTTTACATCCATTTGATGTATCTCTGCATTGCGTAAAGCAGAATCACAATTATCATTCGTATTATTCTCATCACAGGCCAATACGTGTCAATGTAATCAAATCCTTCTTTCTGTCTCTACACTTTGATAATAAGTCTGACCTTGTATTCAATTACTTATTTATAACACTACAACAAAATTGTTCTATAATAACGAAATATTTTCGTCTCAAAAATTATGTTTTTCATCTTCAATATATTAGGCGACGAAATTTTTTGTTGCTAATTTTCGTCGCCCATAGTTTCACGCAAAAGGTCATGGCGACGAAAATTGAAATTCGTCGCCTAATATATTATATTGGCAACAAAATATTTCATCGCTAAAAGTAGATACGTAGCGAGAAAATTTTTTCGTCACTAAATTGATTTCTATTTCAAAACAAATTACCCAAAATACCATTATTTTTCCCTTCATAGGATTCAAATCTTAGACACTTGCCCCACCAACACTTTATGTACACCCTCTCTGACCACTGAACCAAACACAATATTCATAAATTATTTACAATGTTTAATATATAACATATGTTTAACATTATTTTTTTAAACTCTCTCTCTCTCTCCACTCTTATCTCTCTCTCTCCCTTATCTCTCTCACTTACAACTTTAATTCAAAATTATTACACTCTTAATTTTTCTCTCGCTCTCCTCTCCTCTCCTCTCCTCTCTCTCTCTCTCTCTCCCTCTCTCCCTATCTCTCTTTTCTTTTCATTAGATATTAATCCGAAATTATTACTCGAACTTTTTTTTATTTTTCTCTATATTTCTCTCCTCTCTCTCTCTCTCTCTCTCTCTCTCTTTCTCTCTTTCTTACGACATTAAATTCAAAATTATTACACTATCTCTCTCATATCTCTTTCTATACTCTTTCTTCCTCTCCTCTTTCTCTCTCTCTCTCTATCTCTTCCCCTATTCCTTTCTCTCTATCTAAAATCCTAAACCCTAAACCTATCTCTCCACCCTCTCTCCCTCTTTTAGTATCCACTTGTAGTTATACTACTTCAATATGCGCATATTCGCGTACACACACACTCTCTCATACACACACACACTCACACACACATACATATATAGGAGATATACACATATATACACACACATACGTACACATATGTATATTATATATTATAATATATATAATTATAATACATATGTACTTGTATGTATATAATACAGATGTATGTATAATGCATATGAACGCATATGTTTTTATATAATATAGATGTATGTATAATGCATATGAACGCGTATGTTTTCATACGAGTACATATGTATTATACATTATAATATGTATTATAATTACATATATTATAATGTATAATACATATGTATACAACACATATGTATGTATTATGTAATTATATCCACATGTGTATATAATACATACGTATGTATGTAAGTATGTATGTATTACATACGAACGTACAAGTACATATGTATGTATCTATGTATGTATTATGTACATATGTGTGTGTATGTATATATAATCACCAAAGTGGTATCTTTAACAATGAAATATGTCTTTCCGTTTGGTGAAATTATATTTTTCGTCTTTAAATATGATGTTTGGTGACGATTTTTTTTTTCTTGCCAAATAAATCTATGTGACATAAAATTATATTTTTCATCTCAAACTAGGTATTTTAGGCAAGAAAATATTATTTTCGTCTCTAAATATGTCATTTTACGAGGAAATATTATTTTTCTCGCAAAAAGTACTTATTTTGAGACAAAAAATATGGTTCGTCGCCACATGCATACATTTGACAAGGAAAAAAATATTTCGTCGCCAAATAACATATTTAGCAACGAAAAATAAAATTTCGTCGCTAACGTTGCACTTTTGACGAGAAAAATAAATTCCTCGCAATTGCTTTTAGAAATGCGACAAAATATTTTTTTCGTCGCCATATATACTCATTTGGTGACGAAATTATATTTCGTCTTT
>JABCMJ010009313.1:0-20827 GCA_014822125.1 Arbutus unedo | reverse complement strand
TCCTAGCTAGCTTGGTTCTCCTCACCCTATAAGCCTACCGCTTTCCCTAAACTCGTTTTGGATTCCATTATGTCTGAGTTGTCAGTTCAAACTCACTAAGTTTTGGTTTTTCGGGTTCACTAAATGGACTTTTATTTTGGGCCTCAAAATGTTTATTCATGATTTCTTTTGGACTTGCGCATGTTTTTAGGTCCAATTGATGTTTTCACAAATCCCCAACCATACATATATAAACATTGATTCAGTTTGATTAGTGTCATAAAAAATAAAGAAAAATCAAAATTGAATTGAAAAACCGAAAAAAATTCCGAGAAATCGAAACCCACTGAATTGTTTCGGACAGATAGTCTTTGTTTTCTTAAAAAACTTCCTAGCGAAATTTACATTTGGTTATTTTATCTAAAATAATTGTCTTCTTTTTTATTTTTAAAACTTTTATTCAATTACAGATTTATTACTAAAATCGTGGTTAGTTAAATTATTAAAATTTTAAATTTAAGATTCTTTTGACAAAACCAACTCCATTACTACCAATAGAAAAAGAACTTTCGTGAATATTCTTTAGGTAATGGGTACAAGCAAAAGACAAAGAAGTCATTATTAACTAAAGAAATGTTTTACAAGTTGTTCTTATTAAACTAGTAATAAGGTGTTGTGCAAGTCATGATTAATAGTATAGAAAACAAGACAAAGAAACACAAATTATTTTTTATTGTAAAAAATGCAATAGAGTGATGTTAAAACCACACACCTACGCAAATACTACAAAATGGGTATATATATTTTTATAATTCAGAGTATTTAGGTCAATTTACGTACATCCCAACTAATAATTAGAGAATTAATTTCATTATTTATCTAGGAAAATTTCAATTAAAGATAGAGCAAAATTCTGTATGAACTGGTCTCATAAAAATTAATAACAATCGGGGGTACGAACTTGAGACTATAAAAAGAAATAAACTCTCAAATTTCAAGCCTTAACTATGTTCTAGTAGATCAACCCTACGGCTCGTTTGTTAGGGGTCAAAATTATAGAAGGGATGTCGTTGATATTTTAAGAAGGAGATATAATAAAATGAGAGATTTATTATAGAGAAGTGAATAATTATAAATAGTTTGTTTGAATATTTTTTTGAGGAAATAAGATATGATAGATATATATGAGTAGATGAATGATATTTTCATAATTAATAATAATATTTTGCGTAAATAGAGTGTGGATACATACATACATACATACATATATATATATATGTATGTATGTATACAAGGAAAATAAGATATGAACGAATAAATTAGTACATCAGAAATCATATTTGAGTTCAAAAAAATAAACAAATTCCGAATACGATAGACGTGGAAATGGAGACAGAAAAAGAAGGAGAAAAGCCAAGAACTTGTATTAAAAAAGAGAGAGATAGAATACGTAAATGATTATATTGAGAAAGATGCATTTTTTCTTTTTCTTAATTTCAGTACCCTATTAGACTCTACAATGACCCCAAGCACATGCGACGGAAATGGTTTAAGAGTATTCACATCAATTTTTTTATTTTTTGGATCAAATTAGAGAGAAAATTAAACTCTTTATTCTATTCTTATTTTACTAAAATATTATTTCTCTTTTTTCCCTTTCTTATTCAATTCAAATGACGGGAGAAGAAGAATGGAAAGAAAAATATAAGGAGACTACAATAACTACTCAAACATAAGGAGACACTGTAGCATTCACAGAATAAGGAGATCATCAGGAGATGCTGGTAAAGAACGTATCTGAAAGAATTACTCCTCAAAATAGAAAAGGATGAGCTTTGAGGAACTTGATTAAGTTGGTGTTTGATAGCAAATTACCTTAAATTTGCACTTGGGAGCTTTATTGTGCATTGCTCATAGTAATGTGTGTTGTGCGTTAAAACGACATTATTTTAGCGCACAAGATACTAATCGAATAGTTGGGCACTGATCGAACAATTTGTGGACAGTGTTTGTGCGCTAAAATGATGTCATTTTAACGTGCAACACACCCTACTGTGCAATAACAATATGTGCAGAATATTTTGTAAACGTGTAATTTTGATTGAATAAGATAGTGATAGATTTAGATTATTGAATCAAATTTAATAATTTTGTCCTTATAAGGAGAGGGATATGTGCGGTAATAATTGAAGTGTAAAATAGATAAAAATACTTGCATTTGCACTCAAATAAAAATTCCAAAAGCTTAATTCAGGGAAGATTTTTAATTCATTTATTTTTTAAAATGAATTTTGACATAATTCATTTTCAAACGATCGATTGCTAGGCTTCGTTGTAAACCTAATTGGTTACTTTCAATTACATAAATTAATAATTCAAATCGCACTCAAAGATAGAACATTTCCTGCCAAATATTCAAATGCTAATGATGAATGTGTATCCAGACTTGTTTAATTCTCCTGTCTCATTATTTATTTCTTATAAGTATGTTCACATACAAATTCCAAATAAGCAAATAAGTCTTGGAAACCAAACAGATATGATTTTGTGTCTGTACTAGTTTGTTTACGTACAGCTTGACTAATTTTTTGGGAATTAATTTCACTGTTTACTTACGGAAATCTTAAGAGAGAGCAAAACCTTGACCACCAGACCGACTACTCTTTGATAAATAATTGTTGTTTGTTTTGACGCACTTAATACATACATGTATATGTCTATATATATATATATATATATGTATATATCACATATATATATATATATATATATGCATATATACATATATATATATATTTTTTTATTTTATTTTATTTTTCTTTTCTTGTTGATGATATTCAAGAAATTTCAGTTCATGCATCTTTATCATCCGAGATGCTTCTCTCTCATACGAGTGTCTAGTATTGTACATATCCATATGGAATGATAAAGATGCCATTCATCAGGGATTCTTCATCTTTCATAGTTTAGTTCTTTTATTTAGAAAAATGGCACTCGCGTGGTGTATATATAGGTCTTTTTATATTCTAAATGGTACGTATTTCATTTTACTTTGATTAATAATGGTGTTCAAACAAGTTTCATTCTTTTATTTGACGGTTGAATGTATGTACAAGTGCTTCGTTAGAAGAGTCTATTAAAGGAAGGTCATCGACCGGCTCTCACCGCACTCGCTGTTGGAGTTGCCAAGCTATTCCGAACAACAAATGAGTGCAAACAAGCAAAAAATACTAGTCTGTTGTAACTATAAGTATTTATTCGGTTCAAGAGCTATGTTACGAAATAAGACTGTGTTAAGAACCCTATATAACCTAAGATTAGTCGCTATTAATCATTTATGAGATTTCAAAATTAGTCTATATTAACTTCGCAACTAAAGTAATGAGACATACAATGGGGTTAAAATAGTAAACAACTAATCATGCTTGAATACAAAAATAAAATACATTCAAAACAATAAAACAAAATGAAGCAGACTACCATGAACAGACTATAAACTAGTCTAAAATGCAAACCGTACAAAACCCAAAAAATAGTGTACGCCAAAGATGTGTTGCGTATGTTATCCATTCACTGTCGTATACCAAAAGAATAATGCTACGAACACAGAACGTTACGGACACAGATGAGTCCAGGACCGTCGGATGCACGTGAGGTCCTTAAATTATCAAGAGCCCCATATGCATCTGACGAATCTAGACACATCTGTGTTCGGATCTGTGTACACATACTTTCTCATACCAAAAAGAGGTTGGCATAGGCCAATTAGGAGGCTTTCACATCTGATTTGGCTCCATGTTCTCATTCCAAAACAAAACTTGTCTGGAGCTTAGAAATAGTACATTACACTGCTATGGCTTTTGAAGCTCTCCTCAAATCAAAAAATTAAGGCCTAAGCCTTATATTTTTTTACATTTTACAAGTCTTGAACACTATATTAACTCTCTTGACTCAAATGTGTTTTGAATGTCTAGTGTTTTTAAAAAGATTTTAAGACTCTATTTCTCTAAACTTTTAGAACACCTCTCTCTATAATCCTTCTAACCATCGTCAAAACATATTAATTAAGACTAACTCTTCATTTAATGGTAAATGGGCTTTTAATAGGCAATTAGGGTGTTATCCCATTAGTGTAGGTGTTCAGCATGGCCTTAGTCCGAAGCTAATGATATCCTATTTGCATTGCATGGTATTATTGGCGGTGACAAGACACTGACTCTAGTCAAACATGACACTCGTCATACCCAAGTGACGCAAGACATGTTTGACATTTTTTATTATAAAAGTTTAACTTTTTGCAGGATTTGCGTACAACAAAAATTATACTTTTGGACCGAGCCTATAATCACATTTTTTGTTTATTTCCTTATTTGCAGATTTTTTTTTTCCAAGAAAATGTGCTAAAGAATTAATACCTAGTTCAAGACTTTCAAGTATTAGGATCTATTTTCATCATTGAAGAGACATCTAACCAATGCCCAAGGACTTTTGGAAAGGCCTAAATTAAGGTGTCCACATCCATGTAATAGATTACCCTGAATCCAGAATTATCCACAACTTCTATACAAACTTGTGGAAGTCCTAATACAGATAAGGTCTGATAAAATTATAACAATAATAATAAATGTATGGTGTGCAATAAATAAGAAATAAAACATGCAGAGTTGAAGATTCTCATAAATGACAGCCTATCTTTGCCATGCCTGGTTAAACTTGGGAAACTAAAACCATCATCCAAGCCATGCATTGTCCTAGGATAATCAGTTTGAGAGCTTCATGTTATTGCTTGTTAACCCAAATCCAAGGGGAAATAGAGGGTCATAGGAATTCTCCCCAACATGCATTGGTAGTTGTTCAGCACTTCTAAACCAAGTCACCGGAAGTCGCCCATGGAACTCATAATCACCAAAGACAACATCTGTGATTCCACCTCCTTCGCTCCCAGGCAACCAAGCAGCAACAAAAGCATCTACCTTTTCCAGAAGCCATGGCTCTATGACTAAAGGCCTTCCAGATATGAGAATCGCCAATGTGGGAACTCTCTCAGCAACTGTGCTAATGATTTCAGATCCGTTGAAGGGGATTTTGAGTTCTGGATCGTCACCACCAAATTCTACGTATGGAGGTTCACCCACAGCTACAATGGCATAAGAGAAATCTTTACCAGCAAAGGTCTCTGGTGATGGATTTTGCTCAAACACCACTTCTGATTCGTCTCCCACTGCTTCTTTAACAGCATCCAGAATGGTCGTACCTGAATTGTTGATGAGACCATTACTCCAATATGCACAAGAATTCGTATGTAGAACTGGGTTGTACAAGCATGCAAATTTGATGTATGTGAGTTCTTATTCCAACTGAAATCCAGTACAAAAAGGCCTACATACAGTGGTTGGAACAAAATTAGCTAACACGATTCACACCAATTGAAAAATAAACTGATCAATGCTTTGGAGGTATCACCTTGCCCATGATTTGGCTAAGATTACACGCACTGTTAGCATCTGCAGATGATTATATCATTTTACATTCAATGGAATTCACTGAGCAAAAATCTGACACAGTGGACTCATTTCACTAACCTGCAAGTATGGAATAAAAGTGTTTTTTTATTGTAATCAGATACACGAGGCAACACTACTTAATTTTTAACCACCAATATAGAAGCACAATATGCAAGGCATCATTTTTACGTGTCTGCACAAATGCACGTGTGAGTTGTAAAGAAAGTCTGCTGCTGCTTTAATTCCACCCTTTTTAACTTCTTTTTTGTATTTAAATATATCACCATGACCAAAATTCATGAAACCATGTTATGAGGATCAGAATAACATAGCCATATCTGCCACAAGTAAACACATACCAATGGTAATTCTGCCACTGGTCCCAGCCCAAGTCATTGTCCAACCTCCACACTGATAGCCAAGATCATCAGCATGAGTTCCAGCAAGAAGAATCTTTTTACAATTCCTATCTAGTGGAAGAAACGGTTTCTTTGGATCCTTTCCATTCTTCAGCAGTACCAAGGACTTGCGAACTGTTTCACGTGCTAGTCCTCTGTGCAGCTGGAAGATAGTTATGGAGACACATTTTAGCTCAATTTAAATCTAGTTGTCTATCAAATAACAACAGTTCAATCCATTGGACTAAAAAAATTTGACATCCGCAAAAATGCCAGAGAACACAAGGAAGCTAAGAAAAAGGGATGCTGATATTAACATCCTAATTCCAGGTTACCTCGCCCTGAGACCAAAAGAGGGAAGATAACATACTTCTGTGTGAGGTTACTAATTGCATGATTCTGCAAGCTTACCTTGCATCCAACTGTATCTAGCAGAGACCGATCAGCCATGGGATTTTCAAAGAGACCAGCAACAAATTTCACCCTCAGAATTCTTTCAACAGCATCATCAACCCTAGCCATTGGTATCTCTCCTGATTCTACCAGATTCATCATATCCTCTAGAAATAAATCACGTTTAAAAGGCACCATTACCTGCAAAGTTTTGGTGTCAGAATCACGATCCATGTGAAGGATCTCTTGGTAAAAGCTGAGTAAAGTCGAGTCAAAAGCTAAACTAAAGTTGAGTCACTACCATATCAATTCCTGCATTGACGGAAGCTGAAATGCAATCACGATAGTTTGAGCCATGAGGATCAGAAAGCTTTTCAAGTGCTTCCCAGTCTGAAATAACAAAACCCTGCAGCAGAAGTTTATACTTAGATATATCTAGATGTACAACACTCTGCTGTTGCAGCTATTCCATATGTATGGGAATAGTTGATTCCTATAATAAAGGAGGTAGATTTGCACACCCGTAAAATAGGAAATGATGCATGATGGTAACCACTGAAATCAGATACCAAAATAGCATAGCATACTTTTTTGTGGGGGGGGGGGGGGGGGGGGGTGTTTGTGGAATTGAAACAATGGCCACGTAAGGATTATTTATCCAGTGAATGACCAATTCAGTTACCTTAAATCCCAGCTTTTCCTTCAAAACTTCAGTTAGAAGAAAACGGTGGGTGTGCATTTTGATTCCATTCCAGCTGGAGAATGATGCCATAACTGTGCACACTCCCTGAGATATACAGTCCAGATAAGGTGCCATGTGGATCTTCTCCAAATCATCATACGGCATTATGGTATTCCCCTCATTTGTACCTTTGTCAGTACCTCCATCACCAACAAAATGTTTGGCGCATGCAACAACCTTATTTCTGGAATCAAATAAGCCTATAAATGTGAACATCTTCCAATGGGTTATGTAAGCAATTCAACACATACATCAGATATAAGCTTAGATCCAAATTACGTCTAGCAAGCAGCTCCATCAGTGCGTACAGAAGCTGAACTGTGCCAAATGATTTACTGATAGCTATCAAAGGATCCAAGAAATAAAACCAGGTCACAAAAATTAAGTTTCAGCCAAATTTTGATGATAAAGTAAGTTCAAAAAGTTATTGTGCATCAGTGAAAATCCTGAGTCCAGATGCGAATGCCTTTTGGAGTTCTGCATTGCGATCTTGTTTAGAAGTCTCTGAAGTGATTTTTTTTTTTTTTTTTGATAGCTGAAGTATCTGGTCGGCTTCGAGATTACCCCAACCTAATGCCTGCTAGTACTCGGAACCCTGAAGTTAACGATTGGGCAAACCTCCAGTGGCCCCTAGCGATCGGTTCTGGTGGAATTCGACCTCGTGCCCTTGGGGGGCAAGCCCGTTAGCTTCCCTCTCTCCTTCCACTAAACCAACCCCTTGGGGTACCTGCTGAAGTGATCTTGAAAGCAATAAAAGAAAAGTTTGAAATTGACATTCTTGAATAGAAGCTAAGAACATTAAATTGAAGCACAACAAGCCAAACGATGAGATTAGTATGAATAGAAAGGTAACAAAAGATTGATTTTCGCACCTTCCAGCTACGAAAGGGTAACCGTTCGGATGCCCTTGGGGAGGTTGACCCTGCAAGCCTGATACAATAGAAGTCATCTTTCTAACAATTTCAACATCTTCACTGCAACACTCATAGGTCCTTCCCCATCTGGGATCTCTTACTACCTGTCAAGATCCATGAAACGGCTAACTTTATTACAATTATTGAAGACAAAATGAAGTATCCAACAAAAACAAGACAAAAAAGAGATAACCTCTCCGTGACAGCATAATCATTTAGCCAAACTAACTTCTTGAATCCTAGTATGAATCCTCCTTCAGCTAATTCCCAGGATTTTGTGTCGTATACCAAAGAACTCACGAGTTAAAAGTTGAGCTCAAATTTGATCCTAACATTCAGTTCATATGGAACCTCCATATTCCAAGAAATGTGTGGTAGGTATCTTTACCATATGATTTGGACTCTTATCCACTGGTATTCACATGGTTAGGGCAGCAATAAATCGTACAGAGGACTACATTGCAAAATCAGATCCAAAGTGATCTTAAATGTCTATATCGTTATCAAACAATAGCAGGTGAACCGATCCCAAGCATATAGTCAACAAAGCAACTGATAAGACACTGTAGGATCTTATTACATCCGGTCATACAAAAACTGATTTATCAATCCATGGAAAAAAGCATCAAAGAGGTACTGAAGGGGACACTGTCGGATCTAAGCATTTCCCAAATTACACCTGGAATAGCTTGTTCGCCACCAAAATCTCGGCATACAAAACTTGATCTTAAAATCACAAACTTTATCTGCCTATTAAAGTAAATGATGGTAATGAATAAATCAAGCGTAACCAAATTGCAACAAACTTAAAAGGCAAAATGATAATCAAGAGGAGTCTCACTCAAGATACCGGAACCACTTACAGCAACACAGGGAGTGAAATCATAGTGAATGCCACAAGCTCTAACTTCAAGAGCCGTTGCAACACCAATTTTATATGCCAAATCTGCATCTCTACAACATATTTTTCATTGATTAGAGTCTCGAATCATTTTGAATTGCAGAACCCTGACAAATACTTACGGTTACAAATGTACAAAATTAAAAATTCAAGAACATAAATACCGCCGATCTGAGCTATGTTTATGGTCGTTGCAACTGTTTAATATGGTAAAGAAGAATAGTCGTACTTGTGATTCTAAATCCTCTACATATAGTGCGCCACACTCCATAACAAACAACTCTGTTTCCAAACCATCGATGGCAAGTAAAGGGTATATGGAACTAACCTGGTGGCTCCCAGGCCGATGTTGTGAGGAAATATGGTAGCACCATACACATTGTTGTTGCCGTGAATAGCGTCAATCCCATAGATCAATGGAATTCCAAGCCGCGACTCAAGTGCGGACTTCTGAAATCCGTCCACCATATCCGCCCAGTCTGACGACAGTGCGTTCTCGAAGGGTCCACTTCCACCAGCACTCAGTATACTCCCTGTGCAAAACACTCACCAAAATCAGCACATATACTATAATCTGATGCCGATCAACTTCTAAATTTTACCGTAAAAGTTCAACATTGTGAACCGATTCCGGTCCTACCGGAGCCCACCGCTAATCTCATAAAGATTCCTTTAGATGAACAATTTAAGATCATCAATATCGGACTCAGGTGAGCTTGAGCTCACAGCCCGCTAAACTCTCTCGTAAATTTCTAAACTTGGACTCCCATTATATATGTATACATAATATATATGTAGATACCGATGCCGAGGTCACGGATGGAGGAAGGAGTAGCGACGCTTCGCTCGGTCTGAGTCATCTGGCCAATCTTCTCTTTCACGGTCATTCGAGACAGCAAATCTTTGATCCTAGCCTCCACGGGTTCCTTAGGGTTCTTGTAAATGCAATCCTCCATGACTCCCTCCACTTTGCTCAATTTTTTTGGGAGGATTTCACCGAAATTTTGTTAATCTCTGGTTGAATGTCGCGGGAAAACAACATAAAGGACGTTTGGATCGTGGGACCCACTTTTAAAACACATTTGGGTGCGTTGAAGCTTAGTTGGTGCTGACGGTACTACCTAATCTTCCTACGGCTCTCCTTTCTTTTGCTTTCTTGCTAAGGATTTTATCCACCAGTGCACAAGCTAACAAAATAACATAATTTTATTCATTTTTTGTTTTTTAAATTATATCATTTTATTTTATTAAGTGAATTATTATCAAAATACATATAATTAAAAAGATATAATTTCGAGAGCAAAGCGGATGAAACTATGTCGTTTTTCTCGCACTACACGCACACTACAAAAAAACTACACTCTCCTCGTGTTATGTAATATAGAATATCGATTACCTTACAAATTATCTTAATCAGAATTGTCTGATGTAATTTCAAAACTTATATATATTTTTATTTCAAAGTAAATATGTTTTGAAATCATATCAAAATGATATTCGATTATTCGATTCTCTTTATTTCATTCTATTTTTTTTTTTTTTTTGCATAAACTTACTAATTTGGGAGACTTGCAATGTGAACAATTTCGATCATCGTTGTGAAGTATAAGTGATTCAAGGAGGTTTGTCTGCCAAAAACATAGGTGTCTTGAATTTGCGTCGTAGTTATATGCCCTGAGCCAAACGATTGGCTAAGAAAAATCAACAAGTCTATATCATCCAGCCTAACCAGACACCCCTGCAATCTACCAAAGAGTAAGAAAAGTAGCTTCGCGAATCATGCATTTCATCTGTGGAGTAGTTTCCCATCTCTTGCTTTTAATCTAAACGAAAAAACCAAAACAAGTTATTCACACAAACACCACAATTACAAAATTGTCAGAGGACATGGACAGTTTCAACATTGTCCATAACTTTAGAGCAAGTCCAAAAATTTTCCTAATACTCAAACACATGACAGACACTAAAGAAGTTGATGAGCGAACCGAGGAAAGGGTTCAACTAATTCTCTACCTACTCAAATGACAAGGTGTAGACGTAGAGTGCCCTTGATTGATCGGTTTGGATTTTGGTAAGAGGAAGAAAAAGGAAATGAAGCCCCTTGTAAGACGATTCCAGCGCATTTTTTGAGAAGCAAAAAATTCCGGCTGCAGAAATGGCTGCAGAAAAATGACTTGAGGACTTCTGATTTCCACTCTCCCACTGAATTTTGCGTAGAAAGATGAAGGCTCGACTAATTTCACTATCATTCTTCGATTAGCAACTCGGTCAAAAAGAGCATAGCCAAATTTATCTCGCCTAGCTGTTTTCTGCCTCCCTCTTCCGATCATTTCCATATTTTACTTGGACATTGTCTTTGCTCACTTCTTTGATTTCACCATTGGTATCTTCTAAATGGTCCAAGCTACTATTGCTCTGATCACTCTTCGGCAGGCCTATGGCCTTCTCATGATCAACCAAAATTCTAGATTCTTCGGTATCTTTCGTGTCATTTAAGTTATCCTTCTTCACTGCTGGTTGCGGTAAGCCTACCACAGCTTCAGCTTCCATCAGTTTGTCGGATTCGCCTCCACCATATTCTGTAGTACGTGAATCATTTACCACGGGATTCTTTGGGTGTTCAGAAACATCCTCTGACCTCATCATTCTTAGGGGATCACCTTCAGTTTCGCCAACACTAGATCCTAAGTCCTCCTCAGCTGCCATCAGGTTGAATACCAACTCATTCTCATTAGAAATGATGTCGGCTTCCACAAAGAACCTCTTCACCTGATCATCCTTCGATGGTTCCTGTCCAGCAGCACAAACGGTTGCAGTGTGAGACCCTTATCTATTCCAATTATTGCAAGCAATCTCACTTGTTTCAGTAAATGTAAGAGACGATTTTAAATTATTAACTATCATAGAGAAAGAAAACAAGGGACCACAGGTGAAGTCGCTTACAGTATGTTATAGCAGTTTGCAATTCGTTCGTAGTGGTATAGAGGCTTATGCTAGTTAATGGATTGCACTTATAATTTTCATGTTCTTGTAACCTTACCTAAATCGTTGGACTTGTGACTGAAACAAAAGAATCAAAGAGCATGATTGAGGATACAATTTTAGTTTTTCATGATTTCACGAAAATACACACATACATCCGCAAAAACCAAATGTTCAAAATGTTATTACCTCTCTTTCTTCTTTGGTGGACTTTCCGAGAGAATCGAATTGTTCCTGTTAATTTACACACATATGCAACACTCTTTTGTAGATGTGTTTTTTCAATCTAGCATAGCAACATTTTTTTATTTTGAAAACTAGCATAGCAACATATTAAGTTGATATAAATACAGCTATTTATGTATATATAGATATACAAAAAGATATTATCAATGCAACCAGAAAAAGATACGGAAGAAGTTGAATTATAGTATTTTAAATAAAATACGCAACACCTTGTCATTCAACTAAGTTGCATTCATGAAACCATATATAATTCACTGATATTAGAATTAGTATTATTTTATTTCTATAGTAGTTACAGCGGGGACATGATTAGTCACTTCACCCTGTTGATTTTTATGCACACATAGAACCTCAGGTTCTGTAAGTCATCCAGACATATATGCCTTTAGGCTGTAATTGGCTCACAGATTTGCGAGGGGTTTTGCAGAAGGAAAGGAAAATGGTAGGGACTACCTACCTTTTTTGCTTCATTACATTCTTATCTTTTCCTGTAAAGTTTCCTTAACCTCTATAAAACCCTATGTAAATCCATGATCATCCAAATTCCAAACACAGCCTTTGTAATTTTAAATGATTTGGAGTTGGTTTTCTCAAGTGATTTTGACAGTTCAAGTATCTCGTGTGCATATTTCAGAAAGTTGTCCTCAAATATGGAGCGGAACAGGAATGTTACGATCTGATCAGAGGAAGTAGTTAACGAGGGGTAATTAATAAATACTTATTTGAATCTGAACCGTCCGTTACCGAAATGGAAGGTCAGATGGGCTCACTACACTCATGCAGTGAGCCCCTCACTACAGGGCCCCCATCTCCTCCCAAAGACTCGTATGTACTTTCTTGATGTTTTACATTAACTTCAGACAGCTTAAATATAAATATATAATATTGTCTAACCTGCAAATCTCCAAAATATCTGTTATCAGATAGGTGAGCTCTTGAATCTTCCGTTGCATACACAGAGTTTTGAGGCAAAGGTGCTACTAAATTTTCTGGTTGAAGTCCATTTATCAAAGCACTTTCTTCCATCTCTGTTTCTGATTGTCGAGCCTCCACGTGTATCTCCTGATCCAAAGATTCCAAACTCAATACCGAGCCTAACCCGATAGAGAACTTACTCTGCAATACAGAATTGGGAGATGATGATGAACTTGAGGCCAACGGAACCTGTCCAACCGCCACTTCTGGCAACATATCTGGTGAATTCGAATTCCTACTAAAACTTTGGTTAATCTGAGAGAGTCCACTTTCTGCCGTACCTATCATCATGACTGGAATAATGAGTCCATTACTAGGGCTAACCTCGGGTATTTCGACTTCTACAATTTCTTGTCCACTTTCTTGACTTGTTTCCAAAGTGCTATTGTTGGCAACTGGGTTTGAAGTCTCTACTGTGTTTTCACATTCGGCCACCTTTACATTCTCCCCTTCGAAGGCAGTATGGCCTTCAATAAATGAAACATCAATAGATTTTGATATACTTTCCTCGGCCGTATTTGTCAGGACCCCTGTATTTTCTTCCTTGGGCAATGTGTGGGCTTCACTGTTTATGTCATCGATGGTTTGCAAATTTCTCATGTCCTTATTTGCAATGACCTCTTGAACCTTCACACTAGATGGTTCCTGTTAATTGCACCAACTTGTGAAATTGTAAGATCAATCACCTCTCCCTCTCTCTTTCTCTCTCACACGCAGAGGAGGGCGTGCATAGAGACCCACCAAATCACATAAAATATTGTTTGCATTAAGGTTGAAAAGAGAAAAATAAATATTGATTTTCCCAAACAAATAGACAGGAAAAAAAAAAAACACTGCCAAGTATGTGTGACAAAGTTTTCTCGGTTACAACAATTATAATGTTTGAAGACTTGTAGTGTAGGTTGTCTACACTATTGAGAATAGGAAAGTTTAGTTACTGTGGAATAAGAGAATCATGCACAAAAAATTCTAACAAACAAGAAAAATGTTCTATACGATAGGACTGTTCTTTTGTATATTTTCATTTGAACTTCTCAAGCTTCAATAAGTGATGTCCCTTCGGAGAAGTTTCAACTTATAATCCAGTGTTCACAGTCATAATGGCGACTAACCTACAATTGTCCATATTTCTAATATCAGATGTCAGGCCGCTGACCCCTCCAAAGGACTGAATTTTGAGGCCAAGTCAGATTAATTTTTCAGGAGGTTGCTGTTCATCCAATAACTCCAGTGAAACATCGTCGAGGTGTGTGCAAGAGAGAGAAAGGGACCAGGGGGTGTTGAATTAGATGTAGGAGAAACTAAGGACTCTCACGGGATTTGCTAACTCTATGGAAATATAGTGATCCCTGCAACAACAAAGTAAAATACCCGCGAATAGAGCCTGATATTACTCAGAAGTGCAACACGGTCTTGGTGTTATGCAGTTCTATCCTGATTACTGTATGAAAACAACTAACCTGAGGTTCTTCATGATCTCCAACACAAGAAGGGTTAGCTGTTGAATTGGAAGACGTATGTTGTGCATCTTGCAGGGCAGGTGGATCTAAATTTTCTGGCAGCAGTTTATCCAACAAATGGATTTCTACAGTCTCCTCATTAGATTTTTGGACCTCTAGGTGCATCTTTGGATCAATACTTGACGAGGAGACTTGCTCCACCGACACCATTTTCTGTACGTCAGAATTAGGAGACGAAGAAGAACTTGATGCAATAGGAATTTGTTCTACCACCAACTTTGGCAACATCACCGATGGAGAGGGATCAACAGCAATCTGGCTAACCCCAGAATATCTGATATCAAGTGCATTTTGGTCACATTCTCTACCTTGAGTTGAGTCCCAGATGTCCATTTTCTCAATTGGCCTTGATGGTGAAGCCCTGTCCTTATGTTCAGGCTGCGATTCAAAATCTTCAGAAGAATTCATATGAACGCTTTCCTCTGCTGGTTTAAATAGCTTAGACTTCAAGATGGTCAGATGCTCCCCCTGTTGTTCACATTGGCCACTATTAGACACAATTAGCATCTAAATAGTTTCATTAGAAGATTTGAGTTGGTTTAATCAACGTCCATCATTATGGTTCCCCAAAACATGATTCGTAGAGACTTGTGGATCATTCACATTATAAATTATGTTGGACTCCATCACAGGTTTCCAAGGAAGAATAGATGACTCACCTTCAATATCACAAGATTTGCAGTGGAGACTGGAGAGTCGAAATAAAATTGTCAGTGGTGTTTTATTTTTAACTGACATGCACACAAGTGCAAACACAAAGATAAGCCAAGGGACAAACATTTTGTGCAAATGAAGACCAAGATTGATTGATTAGTGTCGTGACTTCAATAAACCATCTATTGTCCGCAGAGGAAATGAACAAAAAGTGAGCAAACAGGATCCGCTCTTTATAATCCATAAGAATATTTGACGAGATTGATGCCCAATAAAATGCAGCAATATCTAAGAATTGGAAGAAAAAAGAGAGCTTTGGAACTTGGAAGTCATCGTAGTGTTTTACCACCATAGTTAAGCCACACAATCACTATTTAGCATAGGTATGCTGACTAACCTGTGGTTTTCCAGGATCTCTATCATTAGACAGACATGTTACTGAAGTCTCTTTTAAATGCAGTGCATTCTGAGACACAATTAAATTAGAGCTCTCAGGCAACGTAAAATCCGCAAAGTTGTCCTCCATCACCTCTGAAGCAATTTCCTGGACCTTTATTTGTGTTTGACCAAAATTTAACAGAGAGACTTCGTTATTAGGAAACTTCTCCTGTGTCAGGGAAGTGAGGGATGATGATGAACTTGAATCAGAAGGACCTTGTTCAGTCACTATTTCTGGCTGCCTTGCCGATGTAATGGTATCATTAGAAGAAGGGTTAGACCCAGAGGACCCAACATCTATAACAACTTGTTCACCTCTTCTGTTTTGGATATTCTCATTCCCATTAAAATTTGATATTGGTACACCTTGCTCCCTGAATTCTCCTTCGAAGATTTCAGCTGGATCTAAGTTATCATGTTGTGGAAAACCAGAAGAGCCTTGAGTTATCTCAAGGGTTTTTGCATCATTTTCCATGGTAAGAGCTGACGGTCCCTTTGTAGCCTCTCCCTTGATTGATGTGGGGGCTTCACCATATGTGTTTTTTATGAATTCCATGATTTCGGTGTCACCATTTGCGAAGACAGCTTCATCATTTGTATCGTATATGACATTGACCTCCCGGGAAGATATCTCTGGGCAGTCAGACAGCTCCTGTTTAGTGTCATGCACACAGATTAGTCCAATTATAAATCAATTTTCCCTTGCATGCAAGCACATCACATGCACCAGGTCTAGGTACTTCATGCAATATCATTAAAGACGAAATCATACGTACTACTGTTAAATAAATTGAACAAAAAGTACATACAAGAACTACATTTGCTATTAGAGTTGAAAGAAATATGCTTATGCCAAAGTATGGTCGATGCTTGAACTCCCAAAGATAACTTTGCTACAAATCTCTTTCTCCCTCTCTCATTTAATTATGCTATGGTTATGTTCATACTCTGTTTGGAATTCGTGTAAAGAAAGAGAAAACAAAGGAAAACAAAAAGGAGAGAAAACATTGCTCAACTGTTGCCTTTTTTACTTTTATCTCTATTTTGAGGTTCCAAACAGTTTTTTTACTCAATCCAAAGCGGGAAAACTTACCTAAAATACACACAGACAAAGCGCCCCCACCAGTAGAGCTAACATCAATGACGCACAATCAAGCACCACCCCTAGAAGAACTAACTTTTTAAAGATGGAACCTTATATGCATTGCAAGTTTGTTCACCAGGGTAGTTTCATGATGCGATAGAGAAACAAACTGACCTCTGGTTCTCCAGGATTGTTTTCCTGAGATGGGAGAGCCGCTGATTCCTTACATAATTGCAGAGCATTTTCATGTATTAATGAAGCCAAGTTTTCAGTTGACAATGCATCTGATGCATAAGAAGTACCAGGCAGTTGGACCTCGTCATGAACTTTGCCATCAAAATCAATCAGATGATTATGACTCCTCTCCGGTAATTTAATGTTTGGAAATGATACAATTGCGTCTATGGAATCTTCTTCAACTACTATTTCGGGAAGCATATTTGATGCAATGATATCATCGGTTTTCTGGTTCATTCTTAAAAACCCAACTTCAATAATATCTTGCTCGCTAACCTCATGCACTTCTCTTGACCTAGACTCAATTTCTTCCACCTTAGATAGTTGAGATGAGGCAACCCACATTTCCTCACTTCCAGAATTGGCCTCCTTTCCCATGTCCAAGTCCGCTTCATAAGATGGAGATCCTCCATCGGAACGTGAGATGGTTGAACTGACTTCTGACACCTCCACCTGCATGTCAGAAGCTATGGAATGTGTAGGGGTATGACTCATCACCTTATCAGGAAAAAAGAAGCGTTCCTCCGGTGTTTTATTCCTAAATGAAGATGAAGCGTTGTCGCATAAAAGATCATTTCTTCGGCTATTGTAGCCTATGTCTACGGATGTGTTCTTTGGAACTGAAAAACTGAGGGATTTCAAAATTTCTTCTTTCTTGGCGGCTGAGAATGGGACATTCAATTCCGATGAAGAAGATGAGCTTGATCCACCAGTGACATCATCTCTGACTAGGTTTGATTCATTGTGGACTTCAATTCTATCCTCTTCGTCATGAATGTCAACCCAATTACATACCCGTTCAGAGGCTTGGACTTGTTGTATGGCATCATCACGAGAACTGTAAAAGTGAAGCATGGGCTTACATTCTAGTGATGATTCCGTTTGGGTTAGCTTTGTCTTGGGATCTTCCTTACCTGTATGGCAACAGAGGCACATTACTCATTTTTGTAGATTTAAATAAAAGCTCAAGGCTCTGTTTGGATGGATGCAGAGTTGAAATGAAAGGGACTTGATGTTCAATTTCAACAAAAAATTTAGGCGGCTAGTGAAACTAGAGAAGATGGATTGTAAGTAGAAGAGACCTATTTTATGACATCATCAACTACAGTCCTTAACATGGCGGATTGTAAATCACACACACTAAACTATTCTTACTGAAAACTAACGAAAGAGAGCTCAAAACTCAATATCAAAATCCCTATGTAAACTATTCTTACTGAATAATAATGTTGAATCCCTTCAATTGAAATCCACATCCATGCAAATAGAGCGCTATTTCACATCTCCGGGTAGGATGTAGGGTGAGGAAATGGTAAATACACCTCACTTACCTGATTGGTTTCTGAATCTGGAGTATTCAGGTATCTCTGGAGCCCTCGGTCTAGTAGCAAAATCCGGACAATAAAAAGTCCCATGTCTATTTTGATCAAACTCCCTTGGCCCTGGGAAAGAAGCCCCCAAACTAAAGCTTTCATGCCTACAGAACATCAGGTCCTTCTGGCTAACTGCTATGAATTCTTCTTGAAAGCTTCCTCCAGTAAGATTGGGTTTTTCCTCTTGAGGATCATAAGGAAGGTCAAAAGGGTTATGCATTGGTAGCAAAACGGAAGGTGCTGAACCAGGGGTGGGTGAAACCTGAGACTCGCTGGAAACATTGGAAAGAAAAGGGTTAGGTCTTGGAATGAGAACAGAAGCAATTTGATCACAAGGGCCGGTGCTTCCCATGTTCATCAGTGTCCTTCGGGCTTGCATACTTAATAATTTTCTAGCTTTTCTTCTGGCAATTAGGCTTTCTAGCCTCTTGTTTCTTTCCATCTCTGAAATTCCAAGATCCATAAGGTTTTTCTGATCGTCTTCTGTCCATTCTACAGCTTTGTTCCCATCCTCTTGTGCCTCTTCTTCTTCATCCTCATCTTCCCCATCATCTGAACTTTCTGCATCTAACTCGCTTCCACCATAATCGGATTTGCTGGTCCTTCTTTCAGAGGCATCACCACATTCATGACTTGACCTTCGCAAAGCAGCAGATGAACTCTCAGCCCGATCAATCACAGAATCCACATTCACTTCTCGTATGTCTTTCAGGTTTTCCTCTAGCAATGCAGCTTTATCAACCAAAGCATCATTTGAAATTGCAGAAAAACCCATATCTTCTTTCTCCACACCCTCTCGCATAGAAACTCGTTTCTCTTTCTCTTTGGCATTTCTTCTTCTAACTGATTGAGCTTGTGTAGAAGAATCTTCTCTATTATTTTCCACCAGATCGTCTTGAGCACAAGTTGGTTTTTGAGCAGAAATCTCCAAATTCCTCTTCTCACCTCTGGCTTTCTCTAAATTTTGTTGATGAAAACTGAATATGAGTCTTAAAGCCATGAAGATGAAGAATAGAACAGGTACTGAGAAGACTAAAAAGGTGAAGACAGAAGGAAGAAACATATATAGAATGAATAAGAATAACAGAATACTCGAAACAACTGGGCATTTCTTTACAAATGAACAGAAAGATGTTACAGAAAGTTCAAGGAATCCCCGAATAGAAACTTGCATTGCCTTTACATCAAGACCCATCTTTATTTCTCTGAATGATCTACTTTCTCATGTTCTCATGCATTGTCCTCACTATTCAAGCAAACAATCACAATGGAATCAAAGTAACCTGAATATACTGTAACAATCAGAATTGACAGCTGAAAACCAATGAGGAGAAATCGTTGCTTGGACACAAGCAGACTGAATTTTGATGAGAAAACAAATGGCTAAAAATGATAAACCAGTGGCCACAGATGATATTTTGCATGAAATGTCGTACAGTTTTTACTTCACCATAAAATGAAGACCAATCAAATGGATGGTTTTTCTTTGTTTTGTTTTCTCAAACATGAGTTTTTTTTTCTTTTTTTTCTATTGGTATTTTTAGAAACCATTGTTTGGCTGATAGCTTAAGCAGATCCTGCAATTTAGGGTTTGTCTGCTATTTTGGTGGGATCAGAATGGAAAGTGGCAATTAAAGGTGCAATGGTAGGGAAAAATAGAAGGTGGATATACCTTGAGAAGTGGTGGTGGTGGTGGTTATTGCTGTTAGAGGCAGTAATTCCATCCATCTTCTCTCTGCTATTCCGCTCCATTAAGTCGGTGGCCACTACCCACTGAAAACCCCAATGACTCCTCTTCGTCTTCTTTAGCTTATTTTTCTTGCCTTTTCCCCTTTTCACTTTTGTTGCAACTTTGGTAACTAACATATTGGCTACAAATCCAGGAAAGGATACTTGAGATTCATTGCTGCCGAAATCCATGGAAACTATGATCGAGAAAACAATGATCCGGGCTTGGGAAAAAACTAAAGACAGAGAGAGGGGAGTGTGGGACGTAAAATTAATAAACAGGTAGATAGAGAGCGAGGGAGGGGGGAATCAAGTCAAGAGTTGTGAGTTTTTTCGCCGGCGAGGGTTTTCACAGTGACTCGCCGGCGACGTCATCAGAAAATATGGAAGATTGAGAATGATTATTAAAATTGCAGTTGCACCCTCTCTTTTTTCTTATGGTTTAGAAGTTAACACTAAGTATTGGTTAAGCGGGAAAGGCCCCCCCTCTTGTTTTCTTCTTCTCCTTTTTATTTCGTATTTTTTATCTTTGGGAACAATTTTTTACGATTATTTTATTTAAAAAAATACACTGATCAAAAACTTAGAAAAATAAAAAGGAATTCTAAGCCCATGTTTGGTAACCATTCATGTTTTCTGTTTTCTGTTTTTATTTTCTGAATTTTCTGTTTTTTGGAAAAAAAACATGTTTGGTAACACTTTTACTTTCAAAAAATCAAAAACAGTTTTCATTATTTTCAAAAAAAGTGAAAGTATGAA
>JABCMJ010009304.1:0-12005 GCA_014822125.1 Arbutus unedo | reverse complement strand
TGTTTAGGTTTGACAGAATGGATGTGACGGAGTTACCTCTAGATGTTGAGTCTGAATTTTCTGAATTCAGTGTTTCAACTTAAAACGTGAAGTTGGATAAACCTGGCCGTTTATCAAATTGGAAGGTTTAAATTGTGCCAAGTTGGAACAACTCGTCACTTGCTCCGACAACTGCCCGGTATCATACTTTGCATTTCTGATGAGGAATTGAATCCTTGCCCTGGATTCTTTCATTCCTTAAACGGAAAATTGGATTTTGCGTCAATTGCTGATGTTGGAATCCCAAATTCAGTTAGTCCAGATTGGTTAGCATGGAAACATGTAAGAGATCAAGTAGAATATTCTTCTGCCCTCAGTTGCTGATCCTAAAATGTTAATTATGCTTGCAATTTCAATCTAAGAGGAACTTAAGAATGCTGATTGAAGCTTGGAATAACAAGATAGTAACTTCATGGAATTGATTCTTAACTTCTCTTTCATGTTTATGTATTTAACCTGCCATAACTAGAATGTCATTATTTCTTGCCATTGTGCTGATAAATAGTTTAATTTACGTGAGAATTTTTTCTGTTCTTCTATAGCTTCTTAGTTATCTGCTTCAGCATAGTTTCCAGCAACGTATACATTTCTGTTAACTTTTTCTTTCCTTTTTTTCCAACAAACAACAATGGTGAATGACTCAGTTTTTCCCGATTCTCTTCTCCTACCACTTCTCCTCTAATAGTCTTCTCTTTTGCACGGGCCTTAGGGCCAAGGGCTTCCTTGGTTGTCGATGCCTTGGTGCCACAAGACAAGCTAACAATAAAACAGCAGACAATCTTATCTGCTCTCTCTCTCTCTGTGAAGTTTCTCCAGCTGTCATTATCTCCACCTCCCTTGGTCCTGTCTTTACCTAGCACCTAACCCCACCGCCTTCATTTACCTAACATATACGTAGAGATACAGATGTATAGGTTACATAATGAAAGAGGTAGACCATCGACCGGTGGTTTTGGCAGCTCGTGGATACTGCTTGAGAGTTCTGAATTTTAATTAGGGATGTGCAAAGTGCCTCCCAAGTCCCAACCCAAACTGACCCATACCATCTTGCGCCTACCCAAGCAGTTTGAGAGAGTGAGCGGGTCGTGTCCGGTTGGGTGAGATGCTAAACATGTGCGGGTAGGTTGACTGGTGCGTCAAATTTTCTCAACCCGCCGGGACCCGACCCGACCCAGCCCACCTACATCTCATGTCTTATACACTAAAAATAGTCCCTTCCACACACAATTCTCACCCTTTAACCTCATTATTGATTACATTTGTCATAATCCCGTTCCTCATTTCTTTTTTCTGTTTTTAATTTTGTTGTCCTCATTTTGGAAAATTTTGCGTACTCAATTGTAGATTTTGTTTCTTTATAGTCTCTCTGTTGTCTCATTGTTTTAGAAAAGTTACTCCAAGTCTCCATCCCGTCAACCTGCCCAACCTGCTGTTTTGAAACCGCCTTGAAGATCAACCAACCCGCTGATTATGCTCTTGCGTGGGTTGGTTGTGGATTGCGAAGAGCACAACCTGCCAACAACGGGTTGGTTGGGAAGAAAACCTCAACCAGCCCCAACTGACCCTTGCACATCCCTAGTTTTAAGCAGCGGAAACTAAAATTAAGGAGTTGTCCAAGTTATGACATACATTTTTTGGATCATATTGGATTGGACATTTTTTAAGCTATATGTACCCGAAGTGTTGGATTTTCATAACAATAGCACTTTTAGCAAATAGTTAGCAATCGTGATCTCTTTTTATGATGCAGTTCTTGTATCTAGACGTATTTCGGAGCAGGATAAATCTTTTCTGATCGTGTAAGCACTTGAAATTTAAGGTTGGAGAGGGTGAGGTTCAAACCCTGCTTGGTGAGGAGATAGCCAAGGATTCATACAAATATTCAAACATGAAAGCTTCCTTTTTGATACCTGCAAATCTTCAATATTATATATTTGTCTTTTTTATAGTCAAGTAAGCTTGTTTCACACCCGTTTCTTTTTATTCATGTGCAGCGGGTAACAAGGCCAAAAGGAGGAGTCAATGAGTGGCTTCACTGGCTCCCAGTTTCTCTCCACAAAAAGTTATATTATATCATCAGGCAGATATATGGTTACTCGCGAATTATGTTAGCAGGGAGAGGAAATAAATTGGACTCTTTGCCTGTTGCAAATGGTGGTAGTATTGGCTTATCATCTGTTTTAGAGGCTGATGTGAAGAAGATTGTGACCATGGCTCATGAGACTTTTGAGAAGTGAGTTTTTCTTCTCCCACTATTTGCCATACTTAAACAGTTCTGTCATTGTTTCCGAGGGACTTGTTTGCAACTGAAAATTTATACACCACGAAAAGAAATTTGGAAAACCAGATAAACATATTTGTGCATAATTTTAACTCTTAAGTTTCATGTAAAGGGAAGGATATATTTGCTCTTCTGATCTTGTAAGATTCTTGATTGAGTGATTTCACGGTTATATTTATGTTAGTAGGTAGAGGGTGTGATACTAAATTAAGCCCAGTTATGTGATTATTTCTCTCAAAAAATAAATTAGACGCAAAATTAACTCCAAGTTCAATCCTATTGCATTCAACTGGTAAAGCAACCATTTTTTAAGTCAAAGAGGAAGAAGGAAAACTTTAAGAACTACACAAGTTTTTTTTTGAAAAAAATGGAAACAAAAATTGTATTAAATTGGAATACCTGGTTTGGGTGTTTTTCAAAGTAAAGAGATGCAGCATTTGTTGGACAAGTGATTTGTTTCTTATTATTATCACCATTTTTCTTGAAAGCAAATATTTGCAATTAGACTTGGTATTTGTTTTGGGGTATCAGATGAACTTAAGAGTTTGAAGAGATGAAGAATATGGTGAATTCAAAGTGAGGGAAAAACTGGAAAGAAGTTCCTCAATGTTGAGCAACAATTATACCAAAAGCTTCCAATTACTTCAAAAGCTGAAGCTGTTACGAAATAGGCACACTAACAACGTATATCAAGCATCTAATACCCTCCCTCATGTGCAACCCTATCTTGCATGTGGAGATACAAATATCTGTACATACAGTAAAACAAATTGCAAAGAGGAGACACATAATGCAAACTGTGAACAAATGCAAACGGAGACTTGACTAAGGCCTCCCAGAAGCGAGGCTCTGATACCAGTTAATTAGTAATTATTTGAAAAGCTTAGGCTATTATAAAATACCCCAACAATGTATATGAAGCTATCCGGCTCTCTAATCCCCTTACTTTTGGTCTATCACAATCTTGGCTATACAGATTGTGGTGTGTGGAGCATTATTGTAGACAACTGTTAATTTTATGCCTTGGTTTGTCAACTTTAATCTGTAAAATTCAAACCATATCATACTGGATTTTTAGAATTTGTTCGGCCCAGAGGATATTCTAGTAACTCAAATAACGAGAGCCGCTTCAATGTTGCGTTCACACCTAGTGGAGTGTTCCATTTGTGATAGAGTATAGATGTCACTCATACTTTGCTTCTTGTTGTGATCAAGAAATCAATAGGTGTACTCTGCTGGATTTGCATTTTATTTAATGAAACTCCACGCTTCAATCTCTAAGTTAAAAATGCAATTATTGCAGTGTAGCCAATCGTGCCATGTTTCATTTGCTGTAAACTTATGTGACTCTCCAAAGCAATCATGTGACTTCTTTCAGGGATGGCCCTTTACTTGTGGTTGCGTCTGGCAGAGATACCATATCAGTTGCTAGTGCCATTAAGAGATTAGCGTCCGAGAATGTATTTGTTGTTCAGGTTTGTTATTTTTATTTTTTTTGGCTTGGAATTCAGGTTAGTCACTGGTAACTTATCTTGTACAGTTGGCAGACAATGCTGGTGCTTTTTTATGAGTACTAGAAAACAAGATTAACTTTCTAAGTCACATTCATCTGTTTACAGAACTTGGTCTTCATCTTTTCTATTAAGCATGCGGTTATTGTAAATTAGCAACTGCGGAGAACCGTTGTTTTCAGATGCAGGCCGAGATTAATTGTACAATTTATTGAAATGTCTTGTTGTACACTTCTCTTTGTTTTTTGTCAATGGGATACTTCCTAGCCATAGGCAAGTTTGACAAATGGTGTTAAGCAGTCTCCGGTATACGTGTTACTATGCCACTTGTTTGTGTTGCTGTGAATCAGGCCAGAACTACAGCTAGAGCCCCCATTGTTTTTCAAAGCTTTCTTTCCTGATATTTTCTCTGTTCGAACTTTACTATTGCATACTCTAATAAGAAAGTCACTGCATATTGCGCACTTTTGGGGGTTTAAGGGGAGCTAAACTCTGATAGATAAGTAGAAGTTAAGTTAATGGAGTGACGGTAAAGTCAAAGCTAATCTTTCTAGCCTTAGCTGACAACCTACTCATTCAGCTTTATGTTCTTCTGTGCCACCTGTTGTGATGTGGGCTCTATTGTTTTTTTGGATGAGCATGCGGGGCTCTATTTTGATTTCTAGATGACAGCCTTTTGCTCTTGTTTGCAAATTTGGGTTTCAGATTCAGCACCCAAGGACCCATTTGAACAGGTTTGACATGGTCATCACTCCTCGTCATGATTATTATCCTTTGAGTCCTCATGCACAAGAGCAGGTTCCCCGGTTTCTCCGTAAGTGGATCACTCCACGCGAACCTCCTGGTAGCAATGTGGTAAATTTTGTTGCCCATTACTCACCCCCTAAATTGGGTCTTTCTGTATTCAAATATTTTCCTTCGAGTGAGTTTTCATTTTGTCGACTGCTAAATTTTGCATATTTTTCAGGTTCTCACTACAGGAGCTCTTCATCAAGTTGATTCTGGTGCATTGCGCACTGCAGCTAGTGCCTGGCATGATGAGTTTGCACCTTTGCCAAAGCCCTTACTCGTGGTTACCATTGGTGGCCCTATAAGTAACTATTTCTTATGTGTAGTTAGATTAGATATTAATTTGTGCTTGTGTATTGCATTTTTGTTTTGTATATGTTTTGAATTGGTTTCGGTGGCAGTGGTCTTCTAAATCTGCTACTGATAACACTCTGCCAAAAGCTGGGTCACAAGGATAGCGGTAGAATTACTGGTCATCCTATCTCTTGGAGCATGTTTGTGCGTGATGTCTTGTGGGTCTTCTAGAGTTCATCATGTGGTGTTTGCAAGGGGCTAGAACATATTTTGCTTTTTGGGGGCACAAATAATCTTTTACACTGAACAAACTGCCCTAACGACATGTAAACTAACATGGCTTTTTAACCTAACCAACCCTTTTAGTTCATTTTATCAGGGACAATAGGTGAAAATCCTATGATCTATTTTTCCTTACACTTAGAAAGGAGATAACAATGCATATTTGTCCTGAATTTATACTGACACTGTCAAAGGATCATCATGGCTTTTTAGAAGAATGTTTCTTACTTGTTTGCCTAATTATATGCTAGTTGGATACTTGTACTCTTTCCCCAGAGAATTCATAATATGAACTCAGATATCTCATTTTCTTTGATGTCTCACTGTGCATCTAAGTATACAGAATTGTGCATACTTACATCTGTTTTCCAAATTCCGTTGTAGGCCGTTGTCGATATGGTGTGGACCTGGTAAAGCAGTTGACAGTCTCTCTGCACAATGTTCTAGTGAGCTGTGGGAGTGTAAGAATATCTTTCTCGAGGAGAACCCCTGCAAAGGTATCATGTCATTGTACAGTTTGCTTATGTATTTGCAATGGGTGCTTCATTCGTTTGCCGATCAAGAAATTAATTTCTGACTAAAGTGCTTTCCGTGTTCTTATTTATGGTTCCTGGATTCTTTGTTAACAGATTTCCAATCTCATAGTGAGAGAATTTGGAAATCATCCTAAAGTCTACATTTGGGACGGTAAAGGTAATTTACTTTTTTCTGAGTCAGTGCGGGTGATGTACAATTAAATCTAGAGAATGATCAGCTGAGTGTTTTTTGGTCATATTTTCAGAACCAAATCCGCACATGGGGCATCTAGCTTGGGCTGATGCTTTTGTCATTACAGCTGATTCAGTCACTATGGTCAGCGAAGCTTGTGGCACAGGGTATGGTTGAGGATAATTACCTCTATGGTTACGAAGAGTATGTTGATGTTTTGGGTTTCAATAATTGTCCAAAATGAGTCATTGCATTTCATTTAATTTGTTCCTGCAGGAAACCTGTGTATGTTATTGGAATGGAGCGTTGTACATGGAAGTTTGTGGAGTTCCATAAACATCTGAGGGAACGAGGTCTGGTGCGGCCCTTTACTGGTCTTGAGGATGTAAGTTAATCGCTGGTCATTTTTTTGTCCCATCATATTCGGAGGAAAAGAAATGGTAGAAGATTATTTTTATTTTTTTTGGTGGATTTTATTACCATCCAAAGAAACAACCAAGAACACAGGGACAAACCGTGAGACAGGGTCCAGGTGAACTTCATCCCCTAATCCAAGAAACAATCCTTCAAGAAAAGGAAAGATCTACTCCAGGCTCACAGCCTGGTCATCCAGGTCTAAAATACACTAGAAGAGACGTCCCACTCCAAATAAACCAACCTACCTTGGTAGCATGGATTTAGCATCCATCCCCTTATGCTGAAAAATTTCGACTATTCCTTTCTCTCCAGTGGTTATACCGTGCACAAACCAAAAGACAATTTGAAAACACAAAATAGTATGCGGGGAAGAATTCCCTCCTGTATTCATTCTGATCCACTCCATTTCAGCAGATAGGTGCCCAGTAGGCTATGTATTTTATTCTTTCTCAAACGGCACCAGCACACCTGAGTTGAATGGGGTACTCAAAGAAGAGGTGTCTATGAAATCAACTAGCCAGTCTATCCCTTGTAGACGGACAATCTTTCCAACATAGCAAGTCATTGGATAAATGGTCACATATGGACAAAATGTGGAAACCAAATAACAATGCACCAAGGAACATGAGGGTGAGGCTTCCCAAATGCATTGCAAGCTGATTTATCAGTATTCTTCTCATTATTCAGTCATAGCTCCCCCACACAATCAGCATGAGCAGCATTAGGAAGGAATCAATGGGGTTATTAGCAGTAATTTTCTCTAGTGATAGCATTTCTAGCCCTACGCCATTGCCGATTCGCATGATGTTTTATTGGATCTGCCTTAGCATTCAAAGTCCTGACCATTCCCCAACCTTTTGTACGAAGACCCCCAATGGGTGCCAATTTCATACCAAAGGAAATCATAAAGGCCGTCACCAATCTACCATGTAATCCAAGGCTGAACCACGGATTTAAGCTTAAAGATCTTTCTATTAGTCCAAGATGAATCAAGAGGCGTACTCATGTACCACAAGCACTGGCCTTGAATGACATAAGTATGAATCCACTTTTACCCCCAAAGTGTCTGCTTTATTAGAAACAGCCTAGATATGTGTAACCATGGTGGCTTTGTTCCAATCCTCCAGAACCTGAACCCCCGCTTTAGTTTTATTTTGGAACAGAGATTTCTAATAATTCCCTATTTTCTTGTTTGGGCCTGTGTATCTTGATGTCTTTGCTTATGAATGAAAGGTTCAATTTCTCTTTATTTTGGATTCACCATGAACCTTTACATATCTTTCTATCTATCCACGCACCCTTCCTTCTACGAAGTAATTTCTTTTTGGATTGCCTGTGTCTGGCATTACCAAATCTTCAGAATTGGTCCCCACTCTCTGATACATGCATTTTTGTTTCCAGTTTTAGTTTGAAGATTGCTAAATTGACATTTTAAAAAAGCTACCTCCCCACCCGCACATAAAAACAAAAGCTACCTCCCCACCCGCACATAAAAACAAAAGCTACCTCCACAGTTGTTCTCTTCTTTGCCTTCTTTCAAAATTAAATGGTCTCCCTGTAAAAGATGTTCACGCTACCCTCTTAGAACACGACAGTCGTTTCATGACTTTTTTCCCTTTCCAAGAATGGCATCTCACCTTTGTACATGAAGAAATTTAGCAATTTGTGCTAGACCATGATTAAAAATGTTCTTTTGTTTGTTCAATAACGAGTATTTCCTGAAGAGACAACTCAACGCCCTTCCTCTTCCCTCTCCGCGAATAGTCATGAAACAATTTATTTGTTTTTTCACAGTTCTTGCCTAAGTAACATTTCTGGTTTGTAAAATATTCAGATTTCAGAAAGCTGGAGTTATCCTCCCCTTAATGACATTGCTGAAGCAGCTAATCGGGTGCGCGAGGCACTTGCAAAGCGTGGATGGAGGTTGCGGCCCTAGGGGACCTTTTTTCTTTTGTGAGTTTGTTGTTCAGATGTCTTGTTTTAAAGCTGCAGTATTTCAAGAATGAGGTTTCCCATATGGTGATACATAGTACAAAAATTAAGATACAGGTGAAGCATTGTGATTCATTCTTTCCCTTTGGGATTTTTGAGGTGCGTAGAATAAATCTAAGCGGCATAATTATGGCTTGTAAAAATAGATTCAGTTGTGCTAATTCACCGGTGTATAATTAATGTGGGTTTTGGCAGAGGTTTAATGTTTTGTTGTACGAATCTTGATCTTATAAAATCAAAGGCAAATTTCTTGATTTTATTGTTGTTTGCTAATACGTGCTTGCAATAGGTAACCTTTAGAATGTTTTGTATGATTATGCGAATAAAAGAAGATGGTTCAATTGTTTGAGTATATTTGTACTCGATATTCTACGAGTACCACAATTTATCCACCATTTTGTTGGCAGAATCTTATATTGTAAATTTTCTCTGTTACGTTTTTAGATGTGGACTTCATATGCTTTTGCTCCCAAAAGTGAGATATCTCAAGGTTACATGATTTTCCAGAACTTCATATTGTGCTGCTCATTTTATCACTAGCTGAGCTTTTAGCCAAGAAACTGGAGAAATTATCTACACCTGCAGCCTCGAGAGATTTGGATAGTCCATCCTAGTTGAGCTTTTAACAGTCATTTGGCGGTGTTGCCTGAAAATTTTTTAATCAACAATGGCCGTGTTTGGTTTGCTTCCTTGTCGCACCATCTCCTTCCGTCCAAACTAAGAACTTGCCGAAGATCAAATTCGCCACTTGGATAGGCAAATGTTACTTTCCAATTCAGGCAGCAGATGGTTTTAGTTTGGATGTACAAACCTGGAAACCCTTTATCACCTTTGTAGATGTGCAACTCGAAATTAAAACATATAAGCTATGTGTTGAGAGAGTAATTAGGGTTTTATCGTCTCTCGATATGATGTGTAATGGAAAAGAACAATTGCATTTTCATATCCTTCATGAATTCATGAATATAGGAACTCCTGGGAAAGAAGTAACTTTTTGACCAAGGGCAAATAGTTATTGGAGAGAAGTCCCATTCTCTTGTTGGCAGACGAGTAATTCAGGATGAAGAAAAAGAATATGGGATTTATTATGCACCTATACTCGTCGTCGGTATGTCTAACATATTCTAAAATATATTAAGAGGAACAAGAAGGGTGCACGTAGATTAGAATTATTTGATGAAGAATTAAGGGATGTTAATTTTAATAACAAAGGTTCATCTCGATTCCTTAATGGTATTAATTTGGAAAACAAAAGGTTAGATTGCCAATCTGACAAAATAGTTGTGAAAAGTATAAAGTTGATAGACAATGTATAGCTGGGCACGGATACAAGAAAGGATGAGGTGGTCCATCATATGCTATTATTCATAATAAGTGATAATAGTCTATTCTTATCTGTCCCCACACCGGACAAAATATTTACTTGTATGGGTGAAAGAAGCCCAGAAACCTGAGTTATTGATGCTGATGAGGCTGACTGCTATAGGGTTTTTAAAAAGATGAAGTTTAAGTTTGTGGGTGGACGGGACAAAGACCAACCTCGGAATAAAATTAAAATCGTTGATCTTTTTTGTCCGGTTGATGTTTGGACAGATTATAGAGATTCACTAATTGAGAACGTGAAAAATATTTAGAAATGAGCCATATATTTGATGGCTGCATCTGTTAGTGGGAAGTAGTGCAAGTATACGTTAAGAAATCAAATGTATTTTAAAACTGTGTAGTTATTCAATTTAATTAAATGTTGATTGAGGAATCTTTATGTTGCAATTTCCAGGTTAATAGAGGTTGATGATATTAAAATTGGCATTGTTGAAGGAATTTTAGCAAGTGATTTTAGTTGTATTGAACTGATCTTGCTTAATTTATTTTTTCAGTTAAGGTTGAGATACTCCTAAAAAAGTATTAAAATGGATAAAATATTAATTAAATATTTTTCACTATGTGCACACAATGCTTGCAGTATTGTTAGGGTTAATATTTTTTATCGGAGGCTGGATGAGAATGACAGTCTACAGGCATACTATATATTTTCAGTGGATTGTCAGTATAAGTTAGTGTATTATGGAAATAGGTATTACTCCATTAATGAAAGACAAGTGCTCTGGGTAATTAACTTTAACTATCGTATTGAATATTCTAACATAAAAAGGGGCGTGACCTACTGTAAAATGAAGGGTATTTGAAACAAATTATCATCCAAACATGCAGGTTCCTCGATTGGACGTCCACACCGCTAATTACATCGTCAAAGGAGGACAGTTCAAGGAAAAAAAATGTTCAAAGTTTCAAGAAAGAGGCCTAAGAAATCAAGAGACAGTCATTGGGGTTCTATCATAACTGAATGCTCCAACAAAGAGGAATTTCTGGCACGAGTAAAACATGAACAACTTTTTTACTGGGTAACTCAACTACGCAATATATTGTTTGCAACGGACTACACCTAGCCAAAATCTACTGAGACTTACATTCCGCGATGGATAGCATTTCCAAACGTCCCCCAATCAATCAAGGAGTGGGCTGAAAAAAATATATTTTATGCCTGAGTAAAAATTTAATTCAATTACACTTCAACAACAACGATGATATAAACACATTCACTGGCTATACCAGGAAACAACCGAGTACATACAAAATATAATTCTACATCTAATTCACAGAGGGTAACAAACTAAAATTGATCTATCTTATAGGAATCAGCAAGGGCCACCAGTATAATCATAGAAAGCCCAAGCACAATGGGGAAAACGTAGTGGGCAAGAAGCTTGGATTTTAGCGACTACGACAACCACGTGTTATATAACGTTATTGACAACATACTACTCAAGTTTCTGACATGCAACAAAGAATTACTGGGTGGACAATTAAACTACATTTGTAATGAAAAATATGGCAAAAAAACAAGAGTCATGGGAGGGATTCCATCGATCGTACTTTGTAATAGATATATGAGTTGTTTTAATGCAATTAATGAAGATTCGACTTTCAAGGAATGGGCTGAGCAAAATGTAATTTTTGAATTCATTAATAATTTTTTTTATTAAAGTTACATTTCTCCGAATCTCTCATTTGCTTACTATATTTTTGTTATCATCTACTATTACATCTTTCGAATATTCACTCTTTTTTACACCTATTATTACATTTCTTAGAACATTAGAAAATTCATGCGAGTCCATTACAACAGAACCTCTTTTGTCAACTACATCTTTTCTCTCACCAACTTCTGAAACAAAGGGTCTAGAATCAAGTTACATAATACCTATACCACCCTTGCGTACTTCAATCTCAGAAACACTAACACACCCTTGTGATCATTAACAGTAGATCCACATTCTTCAAGATCTCTCAGCAATAAATCTCTCTTATGCTCAGGCAATCCAACTGAAAGATTACGAGAAAGGATGAGGACCGGTCTGGTAGGCACACTATAAGGGCCCGAAAATTTTCATCAATTTATGTAATCTAAATGTCATTACTTGATTCGTATTGAAGTGTATGACGTAGATTGAGTAATAAGATATGTTTGAGGTGAAGTGGGAAGTGAAAAAGGGGTGAAAAATCATCGGGTCAGATCTGAAAATCATCAGGTCAGGTTTGGAAAACCATCCAGTCAGATTTGAAAATTTTGGACAGAAGATCAATCTGACCGGTCAGGTTTGTGACCAACCAGTCAGATGTTCCAGTCAGAT
>JABCMJ010009303.1:0-12274 GCA_014822125.1 Arbutus unedo | reverse complement strand
CGGTTTGATGCTTTACCTTCGAACCGAATCTTGAGAGAATTAGCTATTCATAGTTTGAATAGAATCCATGAAAAATAAAAGGAAAAGCAATGAAGAACAAGATGAATTTGAATAGAATAAATAAAATCCAATGTTTGCTAACACTCCTCCAAAAATAAAAAACCGATCCTTAAACTTTTCTGCCAATGAAAATAGATGATGATCAGATTATAAGATGCTTTTCAATCCTAACCAAAGTCCTATTAAATAGACATCTCTCCTAATAAAAAGATAAAGATAACCTCTAAGAGAATCCTTATCTCAATAAAGATAAGGAAAATCCCGTATGCAGCCTATTACCGGTAATACATGTTCGTTTGTGGTAATTTCAGTTTTTCTTCAATTTCGGGCAGTGCACTCTATTACCAGTAATTGCAGTCCTATTACCGGTAATTGCAGGTTCAGTAGTTTTTCTGTTCTTCAGCAAATTCAGACAGTGCGCTCTATTACCGGTAATTGCAGGCCTATTACCAGTAACTGCAGGTTCTGTAATTCTTCTGTTATTTAGCAAATCCAGGCAGTGCACTCTATTACCGGTAATTGCAGTCCTATTACAGGTAATTGCAGGTTCTGTAATTCTTCTGTAAAAGTCAGTGTCTTCTACTACTGGTAGTACTGTATTCACTACCAGTAATTGGACGTTTTGCCTTCTACGCTTTTCTCTTTGCTTCCAACTTCTTGACTTGCTTTCCGTTAACTTCCGAACCTCATAAATCCCTGCCTAATGCTTTATTTGCACACTAACAGCTCAAACATGCGTTAAATGATAATGCCACATAAAAATGCGATCGATAGACAACAATTTCATGCAAGTCAAAGGGTTTTGCCCTGAAAATTACGCAGTTTTGAGTGTGAATCAATCCGCTTTGTATTTTGATAATAATTCGTGTGATAAGATAAAACGATGTAGTTTTGAGGACACATGAGATAAAATTTTGTCTTTTTGTTCGCACTACACACGCACTACAGAAAAATGCACTACAGCCTTCCCGAATCCGATAAAATAGTACCCCGCATATAAGTAATATAATAATTCTGAAATTATTTATCCTGGTTTAGCTTTGGAGAACCAAACGTGAGATTGCGTGAAATTCGGCAGGAATGGTCCAATCTCGCGCGCCTAATCCGTAAATCAAACAAATCCATAGCATCTTATCACTTTTCATAAGCACACATTTAATACACTGTCATATATAAATGTGTAGTGATAAAATATATCGAGACACTACGTTATGGTAATATTTCATATTTTATTTTTATGATAATGAAATTTCTTTGTCTTTCAAAAAATAAATAAATTTTTTTTTTATCTCCATAATTTCTTTGCCTTTCGATGCAAATCAAACAGCTTAGCTTACTTGGAGAATTTGATAATGCCAAATTTAGCACCAATCATGACATTGCTATTTTTTGGCACGTCAAATTAATTTGGCACCATCTCTCTGGACTGAATTAATCCAATCATGGCTTTGCTATTTTTTCCCCATAATTTGTATTATTTTTCATCAATTGTTTTTTCGTCTGAATGAAAAGAATAAAAAAATATAAACTAAAATTAAAAAAAGTCAAGACACACTCAAGACAGTGGAAAAGTATTTTTTTTAAAACTTTTTTCATTTTTAGTTTATTTTTTGAAGATTTATTTACAACTTTTACTTTTTAGCTTTTTTTGACCAAGACGAATAATTTATTTAAAAAAATTGATGTGAATTTAATAAAAATATATTTTAAAAAATGACAAAAAATATAGTGAAAATAATATTGTAAACATTAATTTAAGGGATTTATCATTTTTTAATAATAAAATATAGCAACAGATGGGCTTAACTTTTTTTTATATCCGAAGTATCTAGCCGCTTTTTGGAATTATTCCTAACTTAATACTAACTAGTTATTGGGAGACCAATCCCATTTTAAAACTAGAACTTTTGCCCTATATGAATTGATTCCATAAGAGTTAATAACATACGAGAGGTTAATTTCAAACATGAGACCTAAGAATGAATATACCTCTAAATCTCCGGTTTTGACCAACGAGGCCAACCGTTGCGTCCACGAAGCTTCACTTTTTGTTTTGGTTCTTCAAAATAGAAATTGATCCTCTCTAACCAAACTTCATCCCGAAGAGTCAAAGTGAAGAAAGATTCTTTCCATTCTTTCTTGTAGTGTACTATTCAACTCTCTCTATATGACGTTCTTTGGTCTAGTAATTGAAAGGGGAGTTCCTCTACCTAATTGTATTACGAGCGAAAGACTTCGCGTGTGAGGCGTAACATAGGTTTTTGAATCTCTGCCTACGGAAAATTGAGCCACCCTTTATTACTATCTCTAATTACCATTTAAAAATTTTGGTGGCTGTTCTTACCCGCCCTTTTTGACCAATAAAGAAATCCTTAACCAATGTTTGTGCAAAGGGTCGGCCCTTTGTACCCACGGGATCGGTTATTGAATAGTCTTTTGGCCGACTTTCTAATTCTTGAAAACGTTGGATTAGATCTATTCTGATTCTTTATTATCCTACCGCAATAGATCCCCAACCAAGATCAAAAGATGAGAGTTTGGTCTTTCTTCTCCTTATAGATTAGGATGGAATGTTTTTAACGTTTTCTTACTCCAATTCTAAATACAGCATCTACCGAGTCTCACTTGACCTAAACCCTAGAGGCTAGAACGGCTGGGCACAATTATGAGAATCTAATTTGAAAAGTAATCGGGGTATTTGGCTGGTTCTGGGATTACCCCAAATATAATGTCGATTAGTTCTCGAGAGACCAATTTCACTGTTCACTTATGAGGGTCTCATTTAAAGCCAGTGTTTTCGCCTTGTATGGCCTGGTCCATAAGAGTTGATAGCAGTTGAAATGTTTTAAACTTAAGATTCAGAAGAGAGCATATCTCGAAATTTCATGTCTTAACCACGAAGCCAACCTCTTAGGTTAGACATGGACTTAACTATTGATACGACTTTAGTAGTATAAATTGCTCATGAGTAAAATCTTAAGAGCATCTCCCACGAAGCTTCACTTTTTGTTTTTGGTTCTTCAAAATAAAAATTGATTGTCTACAACCATACTTCATCTTCAAGAGTCAAAAGTGAAGATTCTTTCCATTCTTCTTCTTGTCTATTATTCAAGTATGCACGAGTAAGCGTTAATATTCGTTGGTCGAGCAATTAAAAGAGAGTTTCGATCTCTTCCAAATTTTACCGTGAGTGAAAGACTTCGTGCGTAAGACGTAACATAAGTTTTTGGATCGCTGTTTATGGAAAACTTTAAGTCTCCCTTTATTACTATCTCCGACTGCGAAGCCATTCTGAAACTTTGGTGGCTATTACTGTCCTCCCATTCTGACAAATAAAGAAATCCTTAACGAATGTTCAAGTGGAAACTTCTTTAAATAATGGAGAATGTTTTTCACTTATTGTCAGAAACAAAAGATGTATATATTGTAATATTAGTATTATTAAGAAAATGTCAACAATATTTTAAAAATAAGACCAATATTGATGAGTGCTATCGTCTTATCCAAGCGTTCTTAGAGACCAAGGGTCCACCATTTGTACCCCATGGGATCTAGTTAAGAGAACAAGAGTCGATTATTGAATAGTCTTGTGGTAGGCTTTTTTGTTCACGAGAATGTTTGACTGGACCTATTCAGATTCTTTATTATCTGACCGCAATAGGTGCCCCAGGCAAGATCAAAAGATTAGTGTTTGGTCTTTCTTCCCCTTATGGATGAGGATGAAATGTTTTAAGGTGTCCTTATTCTAATTCTAAATAATGCGTCTACCAAGTCTCACTCGACCAAAACCTTAGAGGCTAGAAAGGCTGGGCACAATTACGAGAATGCAAATTGAAAAGTACTATGGACTATCATTTCCCAAACTAGATTTGAAGACAGACGAATACGATCTACTCGATTTAAATTCTATTAGGGAAGAATTTATTTCAATCAACTCACGAGCAGACAGAAAGTAACGACTCTAGTGACAAAGTTTTTCCATTGAAGATCACTCAAATAGGCTTTTCCCCAAATCATTAACCCTTGTTCGGGAGAAAAAAATTGATTCAAGCCTCATCTCTAGAAACTCAACTCACGAGGCATTTCTCTTGCATCAGGGTTTCAAATCTCGTCTCGTTCTCGTGACATGCTATGTTTTCTCTCTCCACCTTCAAGCAAAAGGTGAGTTTCACGCGTCAATGTGAAGATCGCGATCTCTCGCACTAACCTGATGTGTTATACCATTACTATCTCTTTGTAAGACGCTGAGCAAAAGGTTCCATTGAAAAAGTCTACACCAACCATGGAATAATAAGGTTATAAGTCAACAAATCTAACCGACGATAATTGGGCAAAATTAATGACCTCATCAAACTTATTTTCTACACGAAATTAAATTGTACATTTCGATCCGGAGAAATTTCGCAGGTGAAATTAACGTGGGTTATGTCTTTCCAATTTCCTTCTAGAAAGTCACACTTTTTTGTCGCACCAAATCAATATCAGATTTTTCTCAGCTTTACTGTGAAATTCGTTGGGCTAAGAAAAGTCTAAGGACGATAGTTTCCTAGAGATTTGTTTTGTACAGTGATGAAGCGATTTCCAATCTTTTCGAGGCCGAGGCCGAGTTTTCGATCGTTCATTTAATTCTTTGAATGTTCTAAGTCGAGAATAAATGTTTGTAAAAAATACTAAGAATACCGGTGTAATGCCACTCAATGCTTAAGTCAGTCAATATTGCAAAGACGTAGATAATGAAAAATTGTAGAAATTTTTAGAGAGTGTTCTTAGAGAATGATGGGTCTCTTGCTACAAAATTAAGGGATGAAGTCGTTCTACGACTTTGTGCCTTTATTTTAGGAATATAAATTGGTGTTTATGAAGACCACCGAAGTCGTCCTGCTCAGAACTTATTGTACAACATTTACACACACAAAAAAAAAAGGATCTACGAACACAAACTATCTATAAACGTCTGAACATAGGTATGTCAAGAACTATTGGATGCATGTCGGTCGTCCATAATATGTATGTATCTCTGTCCTTAATCAACTTATACGTAACATTACAGGAAAATTTTCTACATATTATTTCACAATTTAACCATAACAAAGAGAAAAAAGATAAGAAATAAAAATCTGCAAATAATAAATAACCTAAATCGAAACGCTTCGCCTGCAATTCTGATCTTGAATATCCTGGTTCAGGACATTCACCGTCATCGTGCAGTTCATCTTCACAACAACACGCTTCTTGATGATCCCAAGTATCTTCACTCTTCCACTCACCTTCGTATAGCTACTCATATTCAATTCCCCCAAACTCAAATCGCTTCTCAATCTATCAACCCCCAATAATCTCCCTACCATCATATCAATCGTCACGTTCAATCGGAGAGTCCGCCTAGCCTTCGCCAAACCAGGCGGATTCCTCCCTTCTCCCACCACCACTCCGTCGTAGTAAATCGTCGTCGTTGTGGCGTTGTTGAATCTGAAAGCGGCGACGTTAGGGTTCTTCACCGAGACATCCGCGGTGACTGTTAGGTTCGTGCGATTGCTCAGATTCGTTGGATCCAGGCCGTTTATGTCGAAGGAGTTCATTCTTAACATCGGATCTTTGATTCGGAACACTGTGAAGATGAGGACGAGTATGATGACGGCTGTGATCAGCATCAAGGCAGCGATGCAGCCGCAGCACTGGACGTACTTCCTGTGGTGTTGCCTTTTCAGCTCCGCCGAGGAAAATTCTTTTTCGTCGATAAATATGCGGCTGGCCGCCGGAGCTAAAGGCCGTACTTGCTCCTTCTCAGCCATTGGGGTTGGTGTTGTGGGGCTTTGAGGAGTGTTTGGTTTGCTTAATATATACGAAGTAAATCAATCAATCGTGGGGTCATTGTAATTGTTTGTCCCAAACATTTAACGCGTTTGAACGGACTTAGCAGTTGACTTTGGACTTTTGTTACTTGGATTAATCTGGTCATTATTTTTGGTAATGGTCACATATGAAAATGATGAACCATGGAAGGTTCTATGCATTATTTGTGTTATGGTCATGGTGAAGAACATGAATCATAAACCAATAAAATGAGAATACTAATGATTAAATTATTATTATTTTGTTAAGATTGGTGAATATTATTGATATTTTGTATAATTTTTCATTACACGAGAGTAATCGAAAAATTTCAAACTACCGATCAAAATTCTGTTCATTAAGACAAATGATTATTTCAAAAACCTTGAACAAGAATTTGATAAAATTTAGCAAATAATAATTAAAAACAATGACATTAATACCGAAAAATACTGCAAAAGATGGCTTTAAAACATGGAAGTCTGTGTTTTTTTTTTTGGGAGATGAGGGAGGAGATTATATATAACCGAAAGAGAAAATCTTTTGTCTTAGAAAATTTTTAAATTTTTTTTTCATAATTCAAAATGATAGACTAAATTTACTTGAATGAGTGGACTTCTAAATCCAAATGAATTTTAACCCTTAATTTTAAATTCGAAAAAATTTTTGGAAAAATTTTTCTAAGGTTGTAGCACTCCTCATAACTGACAAAGAGATTTGTGTTTTTTTATTAAATTAAAGTAAGTGTCGGACCAATAAGATACGTCAACATCAAAAGTGACATGTGTGCCTTCCTCCAATTTTCTAGGTCCGGGTCACTCCTCTACAAGAATCTCATCGTCGGAGGATACTTTGTTTGAACAGTTATCTACCACTAATCATTCTTCATCAACCACTCCAATTTTCTTGGTTGTTTCTTGTTTGAACGAGTCTAGCATAACTTTCTAGTCCTAGGACAAGGTTTTGCTTAAAGAGAGTCGCGATCGAATCTGGTTCTCAAGAGATGTAACTATTTTTGTTCTCCGTTATTTCGATCACAATTTATTTAGGTTAAAATGAGATAGATGACAACATAATATTTTAATCCTCTACAAGGTGGACCACATCGTTTTTTTTTTTCCTAAATTAATTTGACCAAAATTATCTCAATTGATGGAAGAGGCCCTATATGCATTACCAAATTCTTGCAGATTTACAAAACTAATACATAAGCTAACTCTAGCGAACATTTGAAAAATATTTGGTGAACCTTTGATAAACGTAACTTCTTCGCCTGAAATAGGTATTTGGTGAAGCGTATAACTAATCCAATAACGAAAGTTTCGTTTCCCTTAGGCCTTTGAGTCATTAAAGGATTCAAAATTCTAGACCACATTCGAAATAGTTAATATATTCATATGCTTTAACCTGAAGGGATGGTTCAGTGAAGAAGAGATGATGACTATAGAAGCTTGATCTTCAAAATTACGAGGTTAAATTTTAACAGAAATATAGGCACATTCTTTATATCTTAATTATTTGCTGACACTCAGTCATACAAACAACATGTCTCTTGGCGAAAAAAAAACATTCATGGGAGCCCTTTAAAGAAATTTTGTTAATAAAACTTAAAGGCGCTCTGAATATCAAAGATGAAGTCCTCATTAAATGTTCCACTCCTCATCAAAAGAGAATGAAGTGGGGATTGACAGCCATAGGCTTCATAAGCTGTTGAAGTAAGGTCAATGTACGTTCTTAAGCTATTATCTAAGTACTTAATAAAAAATATAATCTAATATATTTGAAATATAATTTTATCATCGAAGGGTCTTTGGTTAAATAGCCTGCCCCTGGTCTTTAAATTTGTGTGCAGGAACCTAGGAGGGGTTTTGAAGGTCACCATCCGGTTTTTAGCACTATGATTTTCAATGCCTTAAATTATATTATATGTTTTTTTTTTACCGAAAGGAGACTATTTTCATTGGTAAAAATCTTTAATAAATTTTGACCATTAATTATTTATAGAGATGAAGGGTTGAGATGTACCTTTTGGTGTTAACGTATATTTAGGGGGGTGGGTGGTGAGTGTTGTACCATATATTGATGGGATTGTGATTAATTAATTGCTCACCTAGCAGGAAAGGGAAATTACTTTCCCTAAACCGACAAGGAAATTTAATGGACAACGAAGTTCTCTGTGTGAGATTTTTAGAGGTATTAAACATAAATTAATTGATAATTAGGTAAACTAGTTTTTAAATTATATTAATTAAGGTTAAAATAGTTTAAATTAACAATGTCAACATAAACAAGTACGGAAGCAGCCTTTTGCCCATATTAGGTTTATATTATGTGCTTATGATGCCAATATTATAATTAATCCCTACTAACATAATAGCTTGGTTTTCTGGTCTAAAATTCTTTTTTCTCGGTTATTTGATTCACTAGGCCGATCGGAATGGAGAGCCACGAGACATAAAAACTAGTGCTATTTCGTGCACGATATCGCTTTATAAGGAGAAGAGGATAGTTTGATTGCAAGTGAGTACTGAATACTAATGGACCATTTACAGATTAAGGTTGACTTAGAGGAATCCCTTCATTGTAACACTTGTCCATTGACGTACCTTAGGCTATCTTTTTTATTAACAAAGTAGATATGGGTGAATTACACTGACCTTCTGTGAGGTTTACAAAAAGTACAATGTCCTGCTTAAAGTTTTTAAAATTACTATGATCTCTTTTACTTTTTAAATTATCATGCAATTATCTCTCTTACTGTTAAAATCAGTCAAACATCATTAGTTACGTTATTAAAACTTTACGTTTGAGATTTTTTTGACAAAATAAACTATAAAATAATTTTTATTGCGTTTGAAATAACCTATGATGATTTTCTTATATTTTTCTAAAGTCAAAATTCAAGCAGAGTTTTAAAATCTGTCCGAATTTTGACTTTAGAAAAATAACAAAAATTTAAGATAGGCTATTTTGGACGTGATTAGAATTATATTATAGTTTATTTTGTCAAAAAAATTCTCAAACTTGAAGTTTTAATAGCGTATCTAACGACGTTTCACAAATTTTTACGATAGAGAAGTAACTGCATAATAGTTTAAAAAATAAAGAAAGTCAGAATAATTTTAAATGCCTCAAGGGGTATTATATTTGTTATAAGCTTCAGGAGAGATTAATGTAATTCACCCAATAGATATTCAGATAGTCTATTCTATTTATCTCTATCCAACAAGGGTAAAAACAAAACCGAAATTGGCCCGAAAAATAGTTCGATCGATTTTTGTTTTTTTTAATAAATTTTGCAGTCTATCGATTCGATTTCGATTTGTTTGTATTTTAAGTAAAACCAATCGAACCGAATTGAATTTTTTAAAATTAATCTCAGGAATAAATTTTACTTACCTCCTCTGAGGTTACTAAGAATTGCACTGTGAGAAAAATTACACTGTTTTTCCTTACTTTATAAACTATTCTCTCTTGACCCCGTGCCGTTAAAATCAAGCTGTTGACTGTGAGAAAAATGTGATGTCATGTTTTTAATATTTTTTAAATTCCCATATTACCCCTCCTTACTCTCTCTCCAGTATAACTATTTCCCACTCCATTTTCCTCCCCTCCACACACACACACACACACACACACACACCATTTTGACTATTCATTCCCGGGCTTGAAGGTGCACCCGAATATATTATATAAAGAATGATAGCTGCTATTGAATCTACTACATAAAATATGCAAAATGGGGTTTTGAAAATCCATTTTATTGAGTTTAATGATACAATTAAACGTGTAAAATAACTGTTAATTTTATTGAGTTTCTGTTTATTCAAAATTCCAGGTATATGTAACTATTTTTTTCATTTTTATTACTATTTTCATATTTCCAAATTAAGGGTACATGAACATGTTCTCGACTAGCAATATCAATAGCATACTTCGAAATAATCAATCTATTTTTTTGATTGATTTGATTTGATCGTTAATATTTCACCCATATCCATTAGAGTGAGTGTAATTAATTATACCTCATCTTCTAATATTTTGTTAAAGTTGCTTTTTTAACATAATTTAAATTAGAAGTGAGATGAAAATCATAAGAATTACAAATTCAGTTTGAAATAGCTTAAATTGACCAATTTAATTTATTATTTCATCAATTACATCTTTCTCTGATCATAATATTGTCACCAATTAATCATCCCTTTTCCCTTTTCCATGCCCATCTTCTCAATTTCTTTCCACAGAAATCGCACTCTTTTTCTGAAATTGCAAGGTTTTAGTGTTGGAAGTTCATTCCAGTAGCTCGCAACATGTCATCTTCTTTCACCTTAAATTCTCGCTTGTTGTCCGTATTATCCCTGTAAAAATTGATCGGTCAAGCAAATGTAAACCAGAGGAAGATGTAATTGACACAATGATGAGTTTATGGAACTAAGAGGGCTTTACCTTTGATAGATAGAATTGGAGAAGAATGAGATCAGTCCGAGAAACAAGAGAGGCGGAACTGCCTTTAGTCTCCCCTGGGCTGGCAGCCCAGTTGAAAAAAAAAAGAACTTCAACTTTTTACATGTAAATTTTTACTCAAAATAATGCTACAAACACATCATTGAAAAACTTTAGACATAATCTGGGGCGGAGGAAGGCAGTGGGCTCCCATAGGCTCAAGCACAGGGCAAAAAAAAAAAAAATTTACTAAGTAAATTTCGGTCCAAATGAAATATAGCCCAGCCCATTCCTTAACCCCCAGCCCTGCCAACCCAACCCTAAACCCACAAATGTTCGGAAAAAAAAATTATAGTTCCAAAGCAGGAAAAAAAACCAGTCGCTAGTGTAATGATGGGAGCTTCTGGCTCACTGGACATAATAGTTCAAAGATTAAAACACTGGTGAAATGTATTAGAGAGAGAGAGAGAGAGAGAGAGAGAGCATACCTAAAGCTAACTCCTTTAGCAAAACAAGAAGATAGGAAACAGAGAGAACCCAAACCAAACCAGAGGCTTGATTTTGCAACATCATTCCACCTAATAAGATCCGTTACCAGCTGTACATTTTGATCAAGATTACACACATGACCAGCATTTGTTTCTGCGTCCGGAAATGAACACCCAAATGAATTAGTTCAAACTCGAAGCGTCAAAACAAAACCTAATAGTCTAATAATACAAAACTAATAGCTGATACATACTTGGGGATGGGGTACATGACATTTCCGACGGGACCTAGCTGGCTCAACGGGCTCTTCGGCCATGTCGAGCTTCTCCACGAGACGGGTCTTCGATTTTTGGAGAGGGGATGGGGAAAGCAGAAGAAGCTCGCGCAGAGGGAGATTGGGAGAGGGTGATTTTTGGTGAAGGGACTAGATCGAAAGTGCAACGAGGAGTGGATTCGGTTTCAGTGTGGAAATGGGTGATTCGAGCAAGGCGAGAAACAAGAGACCCAATTGAGAGATCTGAGAGAAGATGCTACAAACACATCATTGGAACACTTTAGACATAACGGTTCAAAGCTTAAACACCGGGGATATGCATTATAGAGAATGGGCTGCGGGATGAGGATGGGGAAGAGAGACAGGCGAAAGCAGGGATGAGAGAGAAAGTGAGTTCTAGAAGAGGATGGAGAAAATAAAATTGGAAATATATAATAAGGGTCAAAAAGAAATTTTATTTTAAAATTTAACCCAGTTAGTAATAAAGTAATCAAGAGAAAATAATTTGTGAAGTAAGAGAGGACAATGTAATTTTCAGGCTCTCAGCCTCACACTCTTTGTGATCTCGCCATCTCTCTAACGCTCTGTTTCTCTCGTCCTCTCTCTCTCTCTCTCTCTCTCTCTCTCTCTCTCGTCCTGTATCAAACACCGAAAATCCCAAAAAAAAAATGACGAAAACCGTGTAGATATTAAAATTTTACACGACTTAATTACCGTTCAATTAGTCAAGACAAATACATATTCTTGATTAATTAAAATTAAAATTATGAAATTTAGTCAAAAGCCTAAATTTGGGCCCTCGTAATCATGTGGGCTTTGCCCATCTAAAAATATGAGTAAGACTAAATTTAGACGGATTGGCCTAATTGGATAAATGGTCATGGAATTGGGCTAGCCCAAAGATATAGGCCCACTCCAATCCTTTTTAAGTTAAAAAAAAATGAATAAACAAATAATACTTTTATTGTATTATTTATTTATTTTATTTTGACCTAAGATTCTCTCCATAAATAGGAGACGAATTCATTTGGAAAGGTAAATCAATGAAGAAGCATATGCCAAATGGAATATGCTCTCCTCTAGCCTATAAATAGAGGCTCTCATTGTGAAGAAGAGGGATCCCGGAGTCAGAAGAATTCTCTCAAGCTTTCAAGCGTTCTTCAAGCCTCTTCTCAA